>BJCG01000256.1:0-108581 GCA_005406145.1 Prunus yedoensis
TTCAGTTGCTTATGTTGTTACCTAACGTTCTGAAATTTTCTGTAGGAGTATTCTCCTTCTTATCTTATCGCGACCCCAACTTGTTAAAGACACTTGGTGTATATGATGGAACTGGGGATTTTCTCCGACAATTAGAAATGGATGATGAAACTCTTACAAAGTCCATTATTGGGACAATTGGCGATGTTGATTCGTACCAGCTTCCTGATGCCAAAGGTTATAGTAGGTATGTACACATCTATCTGTTCGTGGTTTGTAGGAGAGTGAAGATATATGTAAGGGTCATTGTGAACCAGAAGGAATCGGGAAGAGGAAGGAAATGTTTTTCCTTTTAATCATTATTGTTGGAAACAATCATGTGTATGCCCCACATAATTCCACATCTAATGTATTGCACACAACCTGCCACAATAGCTCGTTGGTGATGTCACATTGGTTCGGAATTTGCTTCTTATTTCCTGAAATGTATGAATCTTTTCTCCTCACTCCCTCCTTTATTCCTCCTGCAGTTTGTTGCGGCATTTACTGGGAGTCACAGAAGAAGAAAGGCAAAGGAGACGAGAAGAGATATTGTCAACAAGGTAAATATTCTGTTCATTGGTTGATGAGTTGACTTGATATTCAAGTTGTAAGGCGTGCCAAGGATATGACACTACTAAGGCTGTGCTTTTGAAGAAACAACCATTGTTGTCCCGTCTTTGTCATTTTGATTAACTGCCCTTTCAATGATTTTCAAGGGGTACTTCCGAAAAAGCTAGATTAGAACCATAGAAAGGAAACTTGAATGTTCTGCAAGCCAACATGCCTTAGTTGATTAAACGTACTACTTATATTTATCCATATGAAGTATCATCATCTTCATAGCTGTTCCATTTTCATTTTTGGGCAATAGGCAGCTCACGCGATGCTACCTTTATTATACGTAATGAGTATTTTTCCTAGTCCAATATTTTTACTCATTATTCCTTTGTCCTGCAGTGTGAAGGACTTCAAGGAATTTGCAGAGGCAATTGATGCGGTAAAAAACAAAGGGGTTGTGGTTGCAGTGGCATCTCCAGATGACGTTGAAGCAGCACAAAAGGAGCAAAACAACTTCTTTGAAGTAAAGAAAGCCCTCTAAGCCCACCCAGAAAATGCTACAGATATAGGCTTTCCTGAAACACTATTCCCCCATTATACAGCAAGGGACGCTCAATTTATTGTTCCATTTTTACCCCGTTTTACACAAAGCAGTACATACAATGCAGTCATATTAGATTAGCAAAGATATTTTGAAGCAGTGTACCACCAATTCTTTTGACCCCTTAAATGTGAGTTAAAAGTCTTCATTTTCCGTCTCCTTTTGTCCACTTTTACAATCAATTTTATGCCGGTAATATAAACTCGTGAAATTGCCATCGCAGTTTCATTTTGAACTGAACATATATAAATATCAGCTTAGACTCGATATTTGACAGAAAATTGAATTGATAAATAATTACTACTGAAGAATTTGGGCTTATCTTGGACACGTGGATGTTAAGCTTTGTAAATGTTTTCAAATAGCCTTCTGGGGCTGTATCAGATATGCAGGGTTTTCAGCAGCTGCCTGAAAGGCTGAAACTTGCCATAGATGGTTGTTATTTGTCTCATTTCCCCAGCTTCAGTCCTATCCTAGCTTTCCTATTTAGCATAATCAGGTTCGGACCAAAAAGTAAAGTCAGGTATTCATAAGATGGGAAAGTTGATCTGCCCAAATGTTTATGGACATCACTTAATGCAAATGGTTAAAAGCATGAACGAGCAAAGTAGGATCTAAAATACAGTGCATTTTAAAATTGGATGGAAATTCTTTGCTCTGAAAAAATATCATAAATTTGAGGAGGATCAAACTTTTCCAAGTATGTTATTCTTGAAGTTAAACTCCCATAATAAGTTAATTAAGAGCTTTCTTAAGCTACAATACATTTTGGTTTGGTCAATTGTCCACACGCTTTTGGATTTGTTATCAACCATTAGTTGATGTAGTATCCTCATAATAACTATATGTCTATCTCTTTCATTACGTAGCGGTCACATACGTTGCAGGAAAATATTACTCGTTAATAAGTTTATTGAAATTCGGCATTATGTCCAATTGATAACTAAGAGGATATAATAATAAATTCTGAAAGACTGAAATGTTTCAACTATGGAGTATCAATTCTACTTTCCTCAACTATTAATACTATTAGAGTTAACAAAAAATATAAATTTCTTTTTGTTGCTAATTCTCAATTAAGATTTTCTTTTATTTTTATGATTTAATATTAAATTATGCCAAACTTTGAACTCAAGCTTGGCTCGTCCCAAATGAGAGCCAAGCTTAAAACTCTCGTTCTACAACAAACAAGCCATATTTCAAACTCGGCTCGGCTCATCCCCACCAAGAATTTTGAGCAAAATATTTCCCTCCCTAAACCATCCCCATACCTTAGACCAAAAAACAAAACCATCCCCATGCGCACACAAATTAATGACAAATTCATACGTTAACTCTCGAAAATTAGCAGGACAAAACGAAAGTGCTTTTCCGTACGGTCAGCTCTGTATTGTTCTTAGCAGCACTACCTGCCCGTACGGTCAGCTCTGTAATCACACAGGCACGTCGCGCTTCTCCATATAAACCCACCTCTCTCCATTTCTAGAAACCCAAAAACCCCATTTTGAAAACATTTGCATTTGCTCCTCCTCTTCTTGTTACCTTCTTACCAGTCCCACTGTTTCACTCAGAGACAGTGAGACGCCATAAAAATGGCGGGAGCTACTACTCTGCTTCGTTCTCCTCGCCGAATCTCTCGTTTTGCCTTACCATCATCTTCATCTTGTTCTTTCTCTTCAGCTTCTGCTCGTAGAAACCACCGCCACCGTCCTATTCCCGACGTCCCCACCGCACCCTCTGTGCTCCGAAGCCACATAAGATTACTCCCCTCTTCCTCCCACGCCCATCTCACAACCCACTTCAGGTGCCTCTCCTCACGCGCCTTCGCCGCTTCTTCTGACACTCCACCATCTGGTACATAACATGACTATGTTCCACTTTCAAATCCCAAGCTACCATCTTTTTGTTATTTTGCGATATAATGGATTTTTTTTCTTGTGGGTACAGAGTGCTCGGAGGTGAAAGATGAAGTTTTGGACAAGCTGGGATTCGAGAAGGTTACCGAAGAGTTCATTGGGGAGTGCAAGTCGAAAGCTTTGCTTTTCCGGCACAAAAAGACCGGTGCCCAAGTCATTTCTATGTCCAACGACGATGAAGAAAAGGTCTTTAGCATTATTTTCCGGAACCCACTGTGAGTGCTCTTCCAAAATGCCTCCTTTCCTTTTCTTTGTGGTAAAATGAAGCTGCCCATTTATGCATTTTCAAGAATCATATATATAAAAAAATGTTTTGGAATGAATTGGAAAAGCCTCCTTGTTTATCTATTTAATCTTTATTTTTTGGTTAAAGCCTCCTTGTTTATTTAACTGTTGATGCAGGAAGGATTCCACTGGAATTTCACAAATACTGCAACGGAGTGTATACCGTGGGTCAAGAAAGTACCCTGTGAAAAATCCATTTGAGGAGGTGATTGGAGGGACCTTGGGTAATTTTTCGGAAAAATTCATATATTCTGATAGGACTTGCTACGTAGTTACTTCCACACATACAAAGGTAAAACGGGTTGTGAAAGTTAAGGAAAAGGGTCTCTGTTGTATCTACTCTGTATTCTAACAACAAGGTCGTCATTTTTATATCAGGATTTTTATAATCTGGTTGATATGAACCTCGACGCCGTCTTCTTTCCTAAATGTGTGGAGGACATACAGATTTTCCGGCAGGAGGGTTGGCATTTCGAGCTCAACGACCCTTTCGGGGACATATCTTATAAAGGTTGCACATCCGATTAATGTTCCCAGTTCTCTTGTGTTCTGGTTTTTAATTACATTTCCTTTGGCAAAGTTCCATGTTTCTGGCTTATAAATTCCATTAATTTCCACGTATGAAAATGTGTTAATTTCTTCGTAAATATATATATATTTCTTTTAATTATAGGAGCTGTCTTCAATCAGATGAAAAAGTATTATTCTAAGCCTGCGCCCATAAGTATATTAAAGCAGACTACTCGACAGGCAAGTTTTCTTTCTACTTCCATTTTTTCCAATTGTTTATTGTCTATGTTTTTGACATTTTGGCAGGTTTACATCAGAACTCAACTGTTTCCCTCTCAGTTCATGTCCTTAGGAAATCTTAAGAGCTACACAGTCATCATTTATCATTGATGACTAGAGAGCTACCAGTTTGGTTATTATGTTTCCTTAGTGTCATCTTCTTTGTTTTCATTATTCATTTCGATATATGTTTAATATATCTGGTTACCATTTTCTACAGGCCATTTTTCCAGAGACTACATATGGTTTTGACTGTACAGGTGATCCAAAAGTTATTCCCCAATTGTCATTTAAGGAATTCAAGGTTTGTTTGTTCACTAAGGAGGAGGATTAGCTATTTTGTACATCAGAATACCATGATAAACTTTTAAACTGTTACTAACTTTTTATTTTAGACTCTAGACTCTGATTTTCTCAAAGTACGTAGTAAGCTGTTGTTATATTAGCACATTAATTCTCTGCAATTTTTTGAGGAATGCCCCGGAAAATCATCCTAACTTCTGAACCATTTGAAGGACACATTCCAACTAGCGTCATCTCATTTGGTTGTATAATTATGGTATTTAGGATTTTATTACAAAAAGGTTTTGGACAAATAATTCTATTATTATGAAAGAGCGTTTGTATGTCAGTCACAGTGACTTCTAGTAGCATTACCTCCTTTTTTTATCTCTAATATTCTCTCTCTCTCTCTCTCTCTCTCTCTCTCTCTCTCTCTCTCTCTCTCTATATATATATATATATATATATATATATATATATATATAAATATATATTGGGCTCATGCATATGTCTGGTACCATCTTCTGCCAAATTGTCTGAATGTCAAGCATGTTATCTATAAACTTATGATTCTTCTCTATATATATATATGAACTGTTTCGTAAAGTTTATTTAGTACTAGTTATTTTCTTTCTGAGTTTCTGACGATAAAATTACAGGAGTTCCACCGTAAATATTACCATCCCAGTAATGCAAGGATATGGTTTTATGGAGATGATGATCCAACTGAGCGCCTGCGCATTTTGAGTGGTATTGAAATAGATCCAACATGTGACTACTTTGCCTGCAAAGTATCTTATGGCTATTTTGACCTTTACCTTAACAGAGTGGGGGAGATTTCTCATATCAAATGGCTACTTTGATGCATGACTGTTTTGACTTATCAACTTTACTATATCTTAAAGAAGGTTGTCAAACCTGTAAATCACAAATATCCCTCCATTTCGGTTTTGCCACCAACTTGTTTTCAAGAACTAAAACAGAGTTTACTTAAAATTCAGATGAGGAAATGAACAGCTGTTAGAGCAAAACATTGGTCAGCGATGTCTTTTCTTATGTAATTTCTTTTCCTTGTGATGATTCAGATGAATGAGTTTAAGATTGTCAAATTTAATTTTGAAACTTATATCTGAACCATCTTACTCTCTCTCAGAGTACCTGGATATGTTTGATGCAAGCTCAGCTCCAAATGAATCGAGGATTAAACCACAGAAACTATTTTCAGAACCAGTTAGGATTTTTAAGAAATATCCTTCTATTCCATGTGCTGATTTAAAAAAGAAAAACATGGTATGCCTCAGTTGGCTGCTCTGTGATAGGCCTCTAGACATGGAGACTGAGAGGACGATTCAGGTTTTGCTTCATCTTATGTCGGGAACTATTTTTTCTCCACTGAAAAGAATCTTGCTTGAAAATGGCTTTGTAGATGTTTTTATTGAGGTTTCTGTTGATCTCCTTCAACCTGTATTTAGTGTTGGGGTGATGAGTGTTTCTCCTGATGACATTTTAAAAGTAGAAGAATTAGTCATGAGTACACTTAAGAAATTAGCAAAGGAAGGCTTCGATTCAGATACTCTGGAAGTATCCTTGAATGGGATGGAGTTTAATCTCAGGGAATACAATGATGAACCATATCCTCGAGGCATGTCCTTATTGGTTCGATCCATGGTAAGACATACACCTCTTTAGTTTTGTTTTCTCCTTTGTTTTTTTTTTCTTTGTCGATAAAATGCCTGGCATGTATTATAGCCATTTATTCTTGGTCATGAACTTAATATATTAATTCTCTATAGGATCAATGGATATTTGATATGGATCCCTTTGAGCCATTAAAGTATGGGAAATCTTTAACGGCACTGAAATCCAGAATACAAAAGGAAGGCTCTAAGACTGTTTTCTCTCCTCTGATAGAGAAATTCATCCTGCACAATCCGCATAGAGTTGTGGTAGAAATGCAGGTAATCATTTAAAGCATTTTGCATTAAACTTTGTGGCCATGTTTGTTATTCCTAACCAGCTACTTCTTTGTCAGCCTGATCCACAAAAGGCTTCTCGTGCTGAAAAAGCTGAGAAAGAAATTCTGGGGAAAGTTAAAGCAAGCTTAACAGATAAAGATCTCGCTGGCCTGGTACGTGCTACACAGGAGCTGCGACTGAAGCAGGCAACTCCTGACCCACCAGAAGCTATGAGAAGTGTTCCAAGCCTCTCTCTGCAAGACATTCCAAAGGAACCTACTACTGTTCCAAAAGAGGTGATCTTCACCTTAAATTTCTGGTTTCTTATTTATGTTTAAGTTTGATATGAGTTTCCTTATGGATTAGTTTCTGCAAGAATAAAAAAATAAAAACGCATATTTTATATGTAGGTTGGCTATATCAATGGAGTTAAAGTATTGCAGCATGACCTCTTCACAAATGATGTCCTTTATACTGACATTGTGTTTGACATGAGTTCACTAAAGCAAGAGCTTCTTCCTTTGGTACCTCTTTTCTGGTAAGATTCTATCTTCAATGTAAGTAACCTAATTTTTCATTACTATTTGGTTTCATCGTGAACACGACATGATGATGAGCCAGAGACTGTCATTGTGTTCGTTTTAATTGCCTGTCATTAATTTAGAAACTAACAAGGCTAACCTTTATCCTCATTCCTGACCACCTGACTCAATACCAGATTGATGCCAGTGCCCTTTTTTAGTTGAATCTTTTTGTTCTATTAGACTTTCAGAAACCCATGCTCAGCTCTTAAATCATGTCATCCATCCTGGAGGGCAATGTCGTAATTTTTGTAGAACACCTGAGTATAGTGATAACTTTACCTTAAACTACATTTGGAATTGTGCATAATAATAGAACTGCAAGTTTTTTTTTCACAAGAAACTTGTGATTACATTCACTTTCTGTTAATACCAATGGTTATTCTGCATGCAACACTCATGTTATAGGAAACCTGAATATTTCTGTGGATATCCGGTGATTGTTGAATAAAACACTAATTGTTTCGGCTAATTATACTTACAAAAGCAACGAAAATATTCTTTAACATCTTAATCGCAAAGCATCAATAATGGTAGTAGTAGTTGCAGCACCAGTACGACAATTATGCTCTCAGTAATGAACTGATTCTTTACTTACATCAGCACTGTTGTATGTTGATAATAATATTTGAACTAGCAGTTAACCTCTACATGTTTACAAAGAAGAGTCTTATTTTAGAAAAACAAAAAATTGTTTTAATCCAAAGTTTTTTATCCTTTGTTGACTATATCCTGCTGTTCTTGACAGTTTCGCATTGAAAAACATGAATACAAAAGACACGTGTTTTATTGGTCTTCATCGCTCGGTTCTAAGAAAAACTGGTGGAATATCAATTGAGCCAATGATACGGTGCACGGAAGATCCCTGTTGCCATATAATTGTTCGAGGGAAAGCCATGGCCAGACGTGCTGAAGATCTATTTGACCTGGTATTCTTTTCCCTTTGCTTTTCATAGTTTGCAAATTAGTGTTTCTAGTTTCCTTTTCTTCGTACCCCGGGCAGAGGGGATTTGAACTTGGGTGTGTGTGTCTAAATAATTTTGTATGCTATTAGTACTTATTGGTCTTCAGTTAACTTCCCTCATCAGTTGACAATAGTTTTTCTGATATGGGCAAGGGCTTATGCATGTATGTTTACATCAGAACAATAACTGAATGCTGATTGAATCCATTTTCCTACACACTGTAGTAGTTAATTTGTTAATTCTATTTTTTTTTTACGGGAAACAAGAATTTTAGCGAAAAACAGAAACGCAATGAAAAAGCTGATGGCATGTTATTGCAGATAAACTATCTTCTTCAAGAAGTCCAGTTTACAGACCACCGGCGGCTTAAGCAGCTTGTTTCCCATGCTATAGTGCAGGTATTATAAACTTTATTCGGAAAAGCTCAACATTGCCGGTCCGTAACTTTAACTATCAAAGCTTGGGGTTTATATTATGTCATTTTCAGTACCAACAAAGTGTTAAACTTGAAGGTCAGAACATTATTGCGTTAAGGATGGACGCAAAGCTAAATGTTTTTGGGTGGATTCCTGAACAATTTTTCGGTATCAGGTAGGACTGAATTTTTCCACTGATTTTGTCTTCTGGCCTAATCTTTGCATATCCTAACTGTTCTTGTGTCTATCCCTGTCTCTGTGAATTGTATTTTTCAGAAACTTGGACCTATTGTTAATGATTTCCAGTTTGCTAACCACTTTGTTCTTGCTATTTATTTACATCTTTTAAACTATTTAAATATTTAGGTTCATTCCAAGACCTTGCCATTTTAACTTTGTTATGCACTATCTTATGCATATCTCTTTGAGATAAGGAACAATTTATCTCGGTTGACATCTTAGCCTATATTTGAGATGAATAATTGGAAAGCTTTTTAGTTCTGTGCAATGATTTTCTTAGAGTATGGATAATTCAGCATTTACTACAGAAAAATGATGGGACCAATACAGTTTCTCATACAGTTTGTATATTTTTTCTTAGTAACTTGGAGTTTCTACAAGCGCTTGAAAAGAAAGTTGATCAAGATTGGGAAAGAATTTCTTCATCTCTCGAGGAGATTCGCAAGTCCTTGTTTACTAGGAAGCGTTGTATAATTAATATGACTGCTGAAGGGAAGAATCTTACCAAATCTGAGCAGTTTGTTGGCAAATTTCTGGATTTGCTGCCTGGTAACTCTCCCTGTGCAACAACTACTTGGAATGCTAGACTACCTTGCGTAAACGAAGCCATCATAATACCTACTCCGGTTAGAACTGAAATCATTTTCTGCTTGGTTCCTTTCTGTATATTAATTGTGGGGAGTGATTGTCCTCAACTCTTACTTTCTACAGTTTTTTTTTTTTTTTTTGGTCTGATACGTTCTACAGGTTAACCATGTTGGAAAATCTGTTAACATTCATAACACTGGTTATCGGGTTAATGGAAGAACATATGTTATCTGCACATTTCTTGCTGGTGCACGTACATGGTTGCCTGATCGCACACTAATTAGTGGTGCAGCGTATGCCTCTTATCGCTTTGATAATTACTCAGGTAAAAAAATTTGCATGGACTTTTAATTGCTGTTTTAGAACCTCACTGACAAAATTTTATGTAGGAGCATGCTCTTTCTTACGTTCTGGTGACACCAACTTGTTGAAGACCCTTGACCGATATGATAACACTGGAGATTTTCTAAGACGATTAGAAATGGATAATGATACTCTGAAAAAGGCCATTATTCAGACACTCAAACACGACTCGTGCAAGTATCCTGATCCCAGAGCCAAAGGTTACAATAGGTATGTGAACATCATGTTTTGTAGGAGAGTGGAGACATATAAGTGTCACTTGATACAAAAGGGAACAAGAAGAAAGAAAGAAATATGTTTCAGCATAGTTTATGAACTGCTTCCCATCATTTTCTATTTCTTGTAGTTTGGTGCAGTATTTAAAGGGAGTCACAGAAGAAGAAAGGAAAAGGAGACATGAAGAGATATTGTCAACCAGGTAAAGAGGCTGTCAATTGTTTGGTGGTTTTAGCGGATAAAGTTGTAAGGCAGATCGTTGCCATCTGGACTAATTTTTGAACAATTTTTAAGCGATGCTTCGGCAAAAACTAGATTAGGACAATGGAGAAGGGAATTTGAGCATTCTACTTGTTTGTCTGACCTTAGTTGATCATTATTTACTACTTATATTTGTCCAATTGAAGCATCATTATCTGCATTATGTACACCATTTCATTTCCTTTGGCCATAGACAACTTCCATGATGCTTGTAAAAGCTAAAATTTTATTTGTATTCAGATTCTTTTACGCTAACATAACATTGATTAAGGCTCATACCTGTGAATATTTTACGATGTTACAATATTTTTACGTTGTTATACGCCTTTGTGATGCAGCTTGAAGGACTTCAAGGAATTTGCAGATGCATTCGACGCAGTCAAAGACAAAGGGGTTGTTGTTGCAGTGGGAGCACCAAAAGATGTTCATGCGGCACTGAAAGAGCGACCTGACTTCTTTCAAGTAAAGACAGTACCCTTCACCCGTTCAGACTTTTAGGTTGCCTGGGATATTGGTTTCTTCTGTTTTGGCCTTTCAAGTAATTAGACTTATATGCTCAGAGCAGATTACCTTTTGCCAGTTGTTTGTAAACAATGGGTAGAATCTTTGACTGGATATTACGTACCTTCAATTGTCGACATACTAATGCAATTGGTGTGCCAGTCCTGAGACTGTCTTTCCCTATATATTACTATTGAAATTGTAATTTGATGCTCAATAATTAACATAATCAGGGTTAGTCCAAATTTTAACCCAAAAAAATTACTATATTGTTAGATGCAAATGTTGGTTTGGTTAGTTGGCCAAGGCAGTGTGTTCGTTCCATTGCACCTGAGTTCGAACCTCCTTTCTGTACATTAGAAAAGTTTAGAATATTGAAATGATATATTGGACAATAGCATTTAATTTAAAGCTCAAAGCCACTTCTAGTTTTGTGCCTTGGTCATGTGGCTTGAGTCTTGTTGATCTGTTCAAATGTTTGCCTTCTGCAGTTACTCACAAAGTACCTGTGACCGTTATATAATAAGAACTGCATGCAGCTTCTGCCATATCCATAAACTTGTGTATGGTACATGTTATCTAAGGTATTAGTCAGAGGTTTTTTACTCTCTCTTTTTATTTTCTCTACTGCTGTGAATATTTATGCCATATCCATAAATTTGTAAAATGGGTCATGTCATCTCTTTTGTTTTGTTTGTTACCTTCAACCAAGGTACTTCTGTTGATGCTTCTTCTGCTTGGCTAGCTGCTGGTACATGTGATATATAACACTGCTGATGTCAAAAATGCTTGCATGCCATCATAACATTGTTAGAGCAAGTCCACCGCTTGGAGCGAACCGGGCAAAAGGGCCCCCTTGCGAGCCCAGAAGCCCTCCAGCGCCCGAGTAGGAGCCCGGGCAAGCCATGGGTCTCACCAACTCCGGCAAGCCCATGGGCAAATTCTGCCTAGGCTGCAGTCCAAAGGCGCTGATGTCGCGCTGATGTCACGCTAACGTCAGCGAGCGCAAAAAAATTTCAATTTTCTTTTAAAAAATACCAAAAAATTATGGATGTTTTCCCTACAAATACATAAAAATTTTATTCACTTTCCACACCAAATCCTCATACAAACTCTTCTCCTTCCAATATTTGTAAATTGTAATTTTTTTTTTCTTGCATTTGTAAATTTTTTTATATTTTCTTCGATATTTATTTTTTTTCTTGCATAATCATTTTATTTCTTACATTTCTAAATTGTTTATATTTTGTTGCATAATCTTTTTTTTATCTTGCCCTTGCCCTATCCCTAGCCTTTTGGGGTGGAACCAAAAAAGGCAAGGCTGTCATTATTCACGTGAATAGTGGCAGCCCTTGCCTTGCCTTAGTCTTTTGGGGTGGACTTGCTCTTAACAACAAACTTAATTAAGCCTACAGGGGTATAAAATTCTCTGCTAGCTTCGTCCCGGGTCCTCGTCCGCTATGTACCTGCCGTTGAGTGTATAAATCCCTCACCAAAAAAGTCAAGTCATGCACCACACTATAAAAGATTGTGAGTGTCTTATTATCAATTGATTTTGAATTGGATACTCTAATTCTATTATTATATATTCGTTTTTCGGCCCTAAACCGATGATTATTGCTAATGACTATCTTACGGCACCCTTCTACTTGTTTTGTTTATGTAAGAAGGCATAGACCGAGGACGTGCATGGTGGTCCACTGGTCCAGTCCATAGATTATGGGGTTACATAAATACATACATACATAAATCTTTTTCAATTTCTCACCCAACATACCTGTAGACCTGGTCCTAAGTATATATAATCAGCTGGCATATGACAACGGACCTAACAATTTGTCCTACCCTAGCTCCTTAATAACTAATAACCCTCACTCAATCAGCTGGCCCTTGTAGCAAAGGAAAGGATTAATAGTCCCAGTACTAAATAGTCCCTACCTCTAAATTTCCCTTGAGAAAATCTGCAGTTTGGTTGATCAAAAAGCAACCATTTATAATGCCATAATTGGCATTTGAATTTTTTTAAACTTGTAATTATTGCTAGATCTGCACTAACATGTTTCAAGAAGGGAAGTCAAGTGATTGCAAGTAATTAATTGTATCCCTCTACGAAAATGTAAACACGTTAGGTCGATTACAAGGTGGCCTTATATAGTCCTTTATATACATTTGGGCAAACAGAAGACAATATATGAGAGTCCTCCCCATCCCAATTTAGCTATATACAATCACAATGACATGCATCTACATGTGTACAAAAGACACATAAATACACACATACGCAGTGGCGGACCTATTAAGGTGTAAGGAGGTGCAGGCATCTCCTCTCACCTAAAAAGCCATTATAAGTGCTGCATATTGCATCTATGCTCAGCCTGGGAAGTGCACTCTAGGTGTTTGACGAAAAGCCTAAATGAAATCAGTCTGCTGATGCATTGTGCTGTGTTGTGCTGTGCAGCGCGCTTATGTTTTTTTTATTTATAAATCCTGACCAAAATTGCACCTCCACTAAAAAATTCATGAGTCCACTATACGTACATCGAAACGTGACCTTAAACACCTACAAGCTAGACTAGTACGAAACAGGTACTACAAGTACATTAAGATTTGAACATGCAATTGATTATTTGCACCATTTTGTGACATCACTATTAGATGAATTTACATTGAATTCTTATACTAATATTAGCATTGTAGTTTATTTTTTTATACAAGCGATAATGAGGGAGGTGAGAATCAAACCTAAGACCTCAAGTGCAAGGATAAATGCTCTAATGAAATTTAAGCATTAGTTAAAAGTTGTGAGAAAGGAAAGTAAACATTTGGTACATAATAGGTCTGCCGATACCTATGTGGTGTGGTGTAAAATAAAATTTGGCATGGTGTATCACCATCTAGGCCAACTTTTGGTCCCATCACATAAGTCCCATGCCTTTTGTACTTGTGGCAACATAATGAGAGAAGAGTGTTCTTACTCCATGTTCTTTTTGGCTGTTGTGGGGACGAAATTGGGTTGGTGCTCACTCATTTTCCAATCAATTCACCTTGCGGAACTGAGTTGTACCAAAAATTTGGGAAAAATGTTTTGTTTGCAACCATTTTTCTCGACTCTCTTTAATTTTTTCTTTTGCTTTCTGATGAGGTGGGGTTGCGATATAGTCACTTGAGATTCACTCCGTATGAGAGAGAGAGAGAGAGAGAGAGAGAGAGAGAGAGAGAGAGATAGAGGAAAAATAATTGGATTCTAAAACATTTTGGTGAAAAAGAAAATGTAAATGACTCATGTAGGGTCAATATAGAAGATCGAGTTTCTTCTTTACAAAGGGTAGATTTTGTCCCAATTCAAGCCAATCATTCACTCAAATTCATATTGTTACCAGTTCTAAAATTTGAAAAGTTTTTTTTCCAACCGTTGTGGATATAATCAGAAATTGAGAGAAAAACAAATAGGTGATTGGTTTGGTTTTGAAGACCTCAAATACTAATATTGTTTTAATATATAGCAAATATATACAAACTTCATGAATCCAACCCTTGGCCAAGACCTCAGGTACTAATAATTAGATCTACAAAACATGCGATAAGATCCCCAAATACTTAATCTAGGCCATAGCATTGAGTTCATATAAAATTTAAAATAGGGCTGAAAAAAAAAACTGTAAATCGTTTCTATACAGGTTACATATAACGCAGAAAGAATCATCTAAATCATTTATTTAAAACAAGATTATATCAAGTAACAAGACATAGTGAGAAAATGAGTTAGGATAGATCAAACGTTATCCGTTCTAATGTAACAACGCGAATTCAAGATAAATGAGCACACAACCAATTCAAAGTACAAGAATTACTAAATTTAAAACCATATATGATGATGAGCACCAAAATCACATAAGTAAAAGATAATACTTCTTGTTGTTGAGCATTTATCTTACATAACTATATCACAGTAAGAAAAGGTAATTGAAACTTAAATATTTAAAATAATAATGATTTGTTAATGGGTTATAAGTCAGTTGGTTGAACTCTTCCACTTTCACCCATGTGGACAGAGATTCGAAATCTCGAGACACTCAATCAGGGGCGGACCTACTAAGGCGCAAGGAGGTGCAGCTGCACCTCCCCTGGCCGGAAAAACCATTGTAGGTGCTTGAAATTGCCCCTTTGCCTAACTGGTGTACAGATTACCTTATTTCCATCTTCAACATTTAAGTAAATGTCTTTGTCCTTTTACTTTTATTTATTTTTATATTACTCCATTTACTTAAGTTTACAATGTAAATAAGGAAGTACCCCCCATTTGGATTCAAATAAAAATACTAGAAAATCAAATTCCCACCAAATCAAAATATGAAAATTCGATTTTAGTGCAAAATACGATTTAGGCTAAAAATGATGGCTCATTAAGTCAATATATACTTCATACTAAAATCCCATAAAATCAAGTTTTCTTATTTGATGTGTAAGGAACAAAAGCCGCCAAAAATTATCTTGAGAAAATAATTATTCCAAAAAACCATTTTTCATACTTAGTCAATATTGCACCTCCGCTAAAAAATTTCTGGGTCCGCCATTGCACTCAATGAATATTTGTGTAAATCTCCCTTCCCCAATCCCTTGTATTTAAAAAAAATAGTTCGGAGAGAAAAAGAGAGGACCAAGTAGATGTCACGTTTTTATAAAGGTGGAATATTATGAAAATGTACTGTTTCAAAATTTTGTGAAAATAGTGGTCACATAACTATAGGAGTTGCTCTCACCATAAATTCTTTTAATTTTTTCTGGTGAACTCCCGCTATTTAATTTGTGAATATTTAAAGTGAATTATTATGATATTAATTGGAAAAAAAAAAAATTGGTGGGATGATAGGAATTACCCAGGGTGTATAAATTTGGGTAATAATTAATCAATAGCACAAGGGTGACATTTAAAACGACATTAAAATCTTGCGTTTCAGCTCCACGGAGGAAGAAGCGGATGTAGTTTCTTTAAAACTTTAAACTTTAGTCTTTAACACGCCGAGATCTTCGTAACGGCACCGTTGCCGTTCTGCTGTCACCCTTTTACCCATTCACCCCAGAAGTGAGGACCACAAACACAGTAACACGGTAAAACGGTAAAACGGTAAAATCGAGCCAAACCCCACCCCGAAATTTTATTGATATTTTTCGTTTTTCTGTTGCTATAAAACGAAATCTGAACCGTCCAACAAATCACTTCCTAAACATCCCTCTTGGATCTCCCACTATTCTCTCTCCTTCCTTCCTCTCCTTCAAAATCAAAACCAAAAATAGCAAAAAGAAAGAGAGAAGCACACACTCTGTGCGTGTGTGCGTGCACTGCTCTAGCCTTCTTTAAACAGAGAGGAGAGAGAGAGAGAGAGAGAGAGAGAGAGAGAGCGATGGGGGACTGTAACTGTAAGCGAATGGCGGCCATGGACGACTCAGCCACAGGCGTGTCGAAGAGGAAAAAATTCAGAGCTTCTTCATCTCCGCACAAGCAACGCTTCTCACACTCAGAGGCGCCATTGCCGCCAAGTCCACCAATGCTTCATCTCCGCCATTCGCATTCTCCTCAGCTCCTGAATTCCTCCGATTCTTGCTCGAGCTTTTGCTCTGATCACTCTCCTCCTTCCTCTTGCTGCTCCAGCAATGAGCTCAACGACGTCGTCGTCGCCCACAGCTCGCCGCTCCTAGATCTGGAGGTGAATCTCCATTCCCTAGCTCGTACCGAGCTTCCGATTTTTCTCTGTTATAAAATGATGGAACAAAAAAAGGAGAGAGAAACTAGCGGACGAAAACAGTGCTTGATTTTTTTTTGTTTCCGTTAGGATTTTCTCAGCAAACAAACTGACGCATCAAATTTATCTCTCTTTGTTTTCCTTTTTTTTCGTTCAATTTTACGTTTCTCTTCCGATTTTATTGCTCGGTTCAATTTATTCGAATTTAAATTTCAAATTCATTTACACTACTTTTCACCTATTGCAGGCCAAGAGTTTCGAAACCGTCCACTCCAACTCTCCTTCGGCCAACAATAAATTCAGGTTTCACTTCACATTCTTTAATAATTTTCATCTTCAATTCCTCCAAAAAGGAAACGTTTTTTTTCTGCCTCAGGTTAATTTCTGTTTTCTCAGAACTCTATTTTAACAATATTTTTGGTTTCGTTCTTCAGCAGAGAAACGACGCCGTCCAGCGAGCTGTGCTTAGGCTCCGAGGACATGGAATCGCCGGCGCCGGCTGTGTATCTCCGACGGAGACAACTCCCGGTGAGCAAAGCTCCTCCGATTGATGAGATCGAAGAGTTCTTCGCCATGGCCGAGAAGTACGAGCAAAAGCGCTTTGCAGAGAAGTGAGTACTTTTTCCTCGCTTGTTTTATTTCTTTTAATTTTTTCTAGTAGTGCGTAGGATAAGCTTGTACCGTTTCGTGTACTCTACCCCAGGCGCATTTTAGCAGCTGGGAATCGGAACCCTAACAACTAACCAACAACTTTCCCTTTTCTTCTCCATTTGGCTCAGGTACAACTATGACATCGTCAAGGATGTGCCTTTGGAGGGCCGTTACCAGTGGGTTCGTTTGAAGCCATAAGCAAGCAGCATTCAGTTAGCTACGAGAGAGAGAGAGAGAGAGAGAGAGAGAGAGAGAGGGAGCAGAAGAGAGAGAGGGAAAGAATAAACTGACACTAGGTAGGACAGAAAGTTGCATGCAACTTCTAATTTTATGCTTTTGATTTTGAGCTATAGAGGTCTGGGTACCACCGTATATGCACGGAGGAGGGTTTGAATTGAATTTGGGTTTTTATTTGTACAGCTGCTTCTCTTTTCTTTTTATGTCTCCATGGTGTTGTCATTGTGCACACCAAATGGAAGCTTCTAATTCTTCTGCAACTCCCCAACTTTTTAATTCAAATATATTTTGCAACAATTTCCACATTTGGAGAGCCCCTCTCTTTCTCTCTACAATTGACACATTAGTAATTAATTAATTTTGTTCTTTTTGGGTTTTTGATTTTGGGTTTTGGGTTTTGGGGTTTTCCTCTTTGGACAAATGCAAGACACATTGAATAACAGTTTTTTGGTTTTGTGCTTGGAAAAAAGAAAAAGAAAAAAAAAAGAGAAAGGGTTTTTTGTTTGGGTCTGTTTTGGTTTTTGTGGCGGTGTGTGAATCTCTCCATCTTTCTTCCTTTTTTCTGATCAGCTTTGCTTTTTTTAATTGCTGGCTTTTACTGGTTTACTCTGCCTGCCTTTTTCTTATCCTTTGTTTTTTTCATCTTTGCGTTTGGGCCTTTTTCCTTTCCGAATATGCTTTTTCATGTAATGGTAATGATTCGTTGGTTGCTGAGAGTGGGGACCAACCATGTAGCTAGCTTAGCTAGCTAGGCGCCACTGGGAAAGTAGAAAGTACCCAAATATTGTAATGCAAATTTGGCTTCTCACTTTACAAGGCCAGCTTATGTGAATTTTCAATTAACAAAGTAATTTGTTGCAATTTTTTAAGCCAAGGTAGAATGATTAAAGATTTGGAATCTTTCAAGATATACTAAGTCTAATTTTAAAAGAAAATAAAGAGATTCAATGTCTTAAACCACTCTAGGTTTTTAGATATTGGATCTAAATTCTAGGTTTGGCTTCTCTATTAACAAAGTCCAAAGATGATCTAGTATTACTCTTCTTGCAACTCGTTTTATCAAATTTAGTCGAATGAAAGGGTAGCGATTTGAGCACTCTCAGCTGGTGTGTTTAAATGAAATTATTGAGGGTGCATTATTGTCCTTTGACAACACTTTTAACAACGAGTGAGACTGTTTTTATAAGAAGCATTTTATGTTCATAATCGTAAGTGCTTTGTTAGAAGCACTTTTACTAGAAGATCGTTTTTATAAAAAAAAAAAAAAAATTAAAGTGCTTCATGAAGAAACTCCTAGCATGTATTTTTCCAGAAATGAAAATATTTGTATGACCCATAAGTACTTTTAAATTGTTCTACCAAAGGAAATTAGTGGCGTTTTTAGCAATTTCAAAAACACTGCCAAATAAAAGAAGAAAAGTTAACGATTTGATCCGCAAAGAAAAGCACGAAGGAGAGGTTTAAAACGGTTTTTGAGGAAAGTAAGAGACGGCTGGCTCCTTTTGAAAAGCTGGACAGGAAATATTCGCAATGAGCTAGAATCAGTCCGAGACCGAGTCACTCTGGCACAGGGGCAGAGGAAGGGAGGGGATAAGAAAAGGGTGGCAGAGGGCATTGTCGGAAACAAAAGCAGCAGGGTACATGCATTTTGACATGATTACACACGTGTCAAAAGGCAATCAATCCACTCTCAATCCCATGTGGGGCTTACTTGGTTCCTTCTCCTCTCCTAAGAAGTACCCAGAAAGATGTTGAACAAACAATAATGCTAAAACTTACTTTTCCCCCGAAAAAAAGAAAAAAAAAGAAAATTGAAATATACTAAAACAACCGTAGTGAATCACATTATGTTCATTTGTTATTATATTATGTGATATTTATTTGTATTAAGTGAATTTCACCGCTATTAATTATGTAATTAATATTCTTATATGATGATTCACATTGTTTGATATATAAGGTTCACTTCATTTTTTACATCAATTATCATGGTCAGTCTCTATTAATAATGTAGTGCAAAGAATATGCTTTAAATAATTTTATGAGTATAGTAAAGAATTTGTAGCTCAAGTGATTAATAATATTTATCCTTGCAAACGATGTCTTAGGTTCGATTCTCTCATTTCATCAATTATCATGGTCAGTCTCTATTAATAATGTAGTGCAAAGAATATGCTTTAAATAATTTTGTGAGTATAGTAAAGGACTTGTAGCTCAAGTGATTAATAATATTTATCCTTGCAAACGATGTCTTAGGTTCGATTCTCTCATTTCTCAATATCGCTTGTATAAAATATTAATAATAATAATAATTTCATGATTAATGCTAGGAATACTATATTTTGGGACCATATCTCTAAAACAGGTGTGGCTAACTTATATATAGGTCGTTACACCATATGGTTCAAAAATATGAGGAGTGTTACAATTAAGTCTCCCACATGAGTCTGAGTGATTTTTTACTGTAATTCTATGTGGGTTCCACAATTGAACGAACACTCATTAACGACAAGAAATTAGTCTACAACCCATAGACGGTTGGTCCGTTTATGTGTACAGTGTAGTATTGTTTGCTCCTCAAGATATGGTAAGTGAGGGAATTACATTTTTTTTTTGAAGGTGAATACTTTGAACATTGTTGAAGAAGAAAAAATGGAAAGTAGAGTAGGAGAGGGCCTCACATGCAATTGCGGAGTGAGGGTCGATATGCATTGCCTGGTTGGCTTTGGATCTGATGCACGTTAATTTTAATGCAAAGTCAGAGAGAGAGAGAGAGAGAGAGAGAGAGAGAGAGAGAGAGGTTGGGATGTGGGGGGTAAAAGAATGTTGCTTGCTTATAATGAGGGACGTTGGTTTCGATTTTGGTGTTTCTTTATTTTACCTCTTTTGCTTGTTCGAGATTTGAAGATTTCAGTGTTAGTTTTTGGAAAAATTCAAGCCCCCACACACCACCTCTACTTCAACATTACTTTTTCTTTTTTTCTTTTCTTTGACAAACTAGCATTATTTATTAATTTAACAAGTTTTCAAATTCTGTAAAAAGTGGCTACCACATCCTTTCTTACATTTTAATATGCCATTCATTATCATTATGCATGTGTGGGTGGGTGGTCCTCAATCAATTTAACTACAAATTCATTTCAATTTGTGGGTTAAAAAGGCGGATTGGTGAACTCGTCCTTTTGAGTGTAGATAAATTATTATAGATTAGAATATTAATATGCGATGTTATCAGTTCACGTGTTATAATCTGTATACTAATTATAATATTATTAATGATTGAAAGCTCGCTGTGAAGTCCCTGTGCGGATAATCTTGTGTTACTATCACTAGCTAGTTTTTTATGATTGACCAAGTAAAATTGCTATCCTTGCAATCAATCGAGTAATTTTTTGTACGATCAAATCAAATATAGACGCATAAACCAAACACCAAATTCAAGTTAGAAGAAAGGGTGGATGATAGAGTATCTGAGTTCCATAAAAGGTTCATATAATTTTCTTGCAGCTTTCTCGTCCTTCATGCAAAATTAAAATGGTGAAGTCACTCTCTTCTTTTCCAAGTAATTATGTCTCTTCATGATCTGTTAGGTTTCCATTTATGTTACCAGAATGAGACCATTCATGTTCGTTAGGTTTTCTTTCTCTCCCATTCTTGATGAGCTAGCGAATTACATAAACACAGATGGATGGGTTTGCAGAAATGTTTAATTTGGTCACGACCCACTGCTTTTTAGGCCACCAAATTAAAGCTGGTTATTAAAACTTAAAACGTTACCAAGGTGTCCAAAGCTTAAGAAAATAAAAATAAAATAAAAAGTTAGGTGGCCTATGGGGTGCCACAAAAACCCCAATTTGGGTTGGGCTTGATTTCTAGATTTTCTAGCTCCTTTGTGGATGAGGGCTTGACTTCTTGACTTCTACGTTTCTTGGTGAATCGTGTTTGATTCTATGAAGCCTATGATCTTTTGGCCCTCTGCTCCTAAAAGATAACAAAGAGTGGAATCAAAAGAATGAATTACCAAACAAAGAATGGTCAACTGAACGTTAATATTCTTCTTTTTGGCAGGAATTATCCAAACTTTTTTTTTAATGGATTTTTTTCGCTCACCACCGTTAATTGATGGTGAGTATTATCATCACATTAATTGATGTTGAATGAGTGTGATATAATTTATCTGCTATTCGAATCTCAAAGATTAAACTTAATCAGCAACAATTAACGTGATGGTAATGCTCGCCACCAAATAAGGGTGGTGAACAAGAATGTTCTCTAATACAATAGCTTAATTAAATAATTGAAGTATTTGACACTAGCTACATAAAGTGGACTTCATCATAAAGAAATTAAAACTGTTTGAAAACGGTCTAACTTTTTCTTGAACAAATAAGTTGGAAGAGAGAATATTGCTAGAAATTGAGAAGAGAACATTGGAAAGAAGTTGAGAGAAAAGAGACGATGGAAGACTTTGTAGTGTATGCGGACCCACGTAGGATTTTGGTGAAAAGAAAAGTATACTTTAGACGTAGGAAAAAATAACTTCCATCTTTCTTTTCCATTATTGTTTGGTGTAATTTTATGTTTGCATTCGTAAAAGCTATTATATATATTTTTAGTATAAGTGATAGTTTAAATTATAGGGGAGGAGGATTTTTGGCGTACACACACAACTATAATGTTGTGAGAATTTGAACCTGAAACTTCTGATCTTCAAATTTAGACTATTTTTCACCAAGTTAAACCTCGTTGGCCTATCATATTTGTTTGCTTTATTGACAATTTGATTTCTAAGTCACATCAACTGTCTGTATCTGATATACATGTGAGAAGCATTAAAACATTTTATAAGAAAAATGTTGAAGCACTTAACATGGGACACTATAATAAGTAACATATCACATTAAAGTGATGGCAATCCAATTTAAAAGAACAAATTGTTAGATCACTCAAGTAAATGGTATATTTTTTATTATGTTAAATTAATCACCACAACTTGTTGATCACGTTAGTTGCCCCATTATATGAACAATTATATATTATGTAATGTCATCGATGCGCTCTGCACCTTCTAATGTACAAGAAATTATAGAATGGTACTAGAGTATGATAACGTGTTGTAGCTTGTACATGTATTATTACATGGACGGACATAATGGTTGATATTTTCTATTTTTTGGGAGTAATATCAATAACTATCCATTTATATTATAACATGTGGACAAATTATACCATGTGCCCATACCACCTTACTACACTATAATTATTCACTAAGTGCAACATTTCAACAATATTGATGACATATTTCGAGAAGAACTTTTCTTGTTACTATTACTTTTTCTTTTTTCGTATCTTGGATCAAATATAAAGTGCTCGGTTTGAATAACTTCACATAGTTTTCCCTAGTACATGCGTCAAACCCACATATCAAAGTCTTGTTAAGGAATAATAAAAAATAATATGTTGCAACCCAAACACAATAAAAGAAAAGTTTCCAAAAGTTTCATAATAGAATTAGTGGTTATTTATAAGTAAAGGCCTTAGGCCCATTGTAGAGCATCTGAAATGGGTTCCTTAAATCATATTTTTTAGGGAGAAATTAAAAAAATACAACTCTAATTATACTCTGTATTTACCTCTTAAAATAGGGAGACCTCTATAAGCTCATAAATCTGAGGATAGAGAAAGCACTCATACGGCTCTCTATAATTTAATGCTACTTTGTTTTATGCATACTTTAAACTTTTAATTAATACTAAGTATTTTTATAGAGATGAACCAATTATATTGAATTAAAAAATAATTATAGTATTTATGACTCCATAGTTTATGATTGGAGTTCAAATTTTATAGAGAGCTCCTAAAATAACTTTTTTGTGTTTTTAGCTAAATTTTAACTAAAAAATAAGGAGCATGATTGTAGATGCCCTTAGAGCATCGATAATGGACTCCCTAAACTACCTCCTAAGACAAATTTTAGAAAGGAATTGGAAAATACATCTCCAACCATGCTCCTAACTCCTAAAATAGGGAGACTACTAGGAGCTCTTATATCTAAGGGGAGAGAAAGGACTTCTATTGGCTCCCTATAATTTAATGCTGCATTTATGACTCTCTAAGGTATGGAGTATGATTGAGGTTCAAATTTTATAGAGAGCTCCTAAAATAGTTTTTCTGTCTTTTATGTTAAATTTTAACTGAAAAATAAGGAACCTGATTGTAGATGCTCTTATTGTCGTGATTAATTATCTGACCTAATCCAACAAAAAAACTTGCAACAAGGATATGACTATTTTGTTATGGTCAATAATGTAATGACACGTAAAAAAATTATTGTCATTACGTTATTAGCCGGAAATGACAAAAAATATTATCCCGATTGCATGAGAGTTTCTATCCTAATCCACATTTGCCAGCAAGTTTCCAAAGTGGCTGGGCTTATCCTAAAATGCGCGTGGTGCGAACGATCTGACGTGGCCGGCGGCCCCACCCCCACGGTCCATGGTCCTTGAGGGTCATGATCAGCAGCCCCTATCGTTTTCTCTTCTCTGAGTTTGAGATTTCACACAAGAACACGAGTGGCTCAAACTAGCCAACACCTCTCCAACCACCATTTTGCAATCTAACAAATCCACAAAACCCTAGAATTCCAAAAAATTAATCCCCAAAATTCCCAAAATTCCAAATTCCCAGAGTAGCTGAGAAGCTAAGCTATGTGGGGTGGGGGAGATAGTGGCAGTGGTGGTGGTGGTGGTGGCGGTATCTTCTGGGGACGAAAGGAAGAGGTCTCTGATTCAAAAGGAATCGCTGTCATCTTCGCTTGGGTTTCGATTCACGAGAGACACTTGAAGAATTACGTGGATCTGTATTCGTCTCTCGGTTGGAATTCCCTCGTTTGCCATTCCCATTTTCTCCATGCGTAAGTGGCTTTTTTCACATGTTCTCACCAGCCAAACACAGCATGCATAAGTTTTTTATTTGTCCTTGTCCTACGTCCTGGGATTCTTTGTGTATTGGAACTTTCGTGGGTTGGTTTGTAATTGGTAGAAATTTTGGTTTGGGATTCATGGAAGGACTTTAAGATTGGATCTTTATTTCATTTTGCTGCATTTCGAGCTAATTTTTTCCCGTTATGATGAAATCATGTGCAGATTCGATCCCGAAAAGGCCATGTCGTCCGCCTTTGTTATTCTCAATGAGCTTGTTGAGGTCAGTTTCCGTACTAGTTTGCCAATTTTTAAATGTTTCTTCGGATTTGATGCATGGTATGGAGCTGTTGTGCGATGCCTGGCTAATGACTGTTTGAGTAGTTGTGTGTGTATTTGACACCTACGCAAAAAAAGAAATACCCAACTTCAGTACGGTGTGGAATCCCGTTCCATACAAATCTTTCATCTGTTTTTAATCTGGGATAAATTAGGCATCGGTATAGCTTTTAATATTGCTCAAGTGTAATCTGTTGAGTACTTATTCATTTATGTATTTTGGGTTTGCAGGAGCTAAGGATTAAGCCATGCCCTGTAGTGTTTGTGGCTCTTTCTGCTGGTACAAAAGCATGTATGTACAAGGTTTTTCAGGTAACTTTCGTAAATGATAGATAACCAATTTTGTATTTGATACTGATAAACTTATTTCAGGATTCATTTATTTATTATTTATAA
Source organism: Prunus yedoensis (assembly GCA_005406145.1). NCBI lineage: Eukaryota > Viridiplantae > Streptophyta > Magnoliopsida > Rosales > Rosaceae > Prunus > Prunus yedoensis. The sequence continues at coordinate 24,826 of BJCG01000256.1, forward strand.
GTCTTAACTGGTCTTTACTGATTTCATTACAATGGTGGTACTGTGTAATGACTTTAGCACATGTAAATGCAGATTATTGAGGGAATTTGTGAAGGTCAGCTCTATCCGGTATGCATTTCTTTTGTATTTTCAGTTAAAACTTCTGGACTATATTTTTTTGTTAATGCCCATTTGATCCAACCGATTCATTCCAGTCACTGTATTCTTATTAGTTTCTTTAACTTTTGTGAAGGCCGAATATCGATTGGTCAGAAAGTGTATTACCGGACACATCTATGATTCTGGTCCAGTTGATTTTACGAGTGACCTGGGCACTCAATATGGACTACACCCAGCCATTCTAAAGATGCCTGGATCATCAAAACTGGTTTCTTGGCTAGCTAAAGGCATTGCTTCTGGTCTGGATGCTTTGTATCTTACTAAGTTTGAATCCCAGTGCGCTGAGTATTGGCAGGCTTTGTTTTCCTCTGTTGTAAGTTCTTATTTAGCCTTTACCCACCTATTGTTGTTTGTTTCTGTTAATTAATGCAATAATTACTTTTTTAATGTAGAATTTGGGTGCTCCGTTTCTCGTTTTATGCTCGGATAAAGATGATCTGTCTCCTTATCATATTATCTACAATTTTACTCAACGTTTACAAGAACTTGGAGGAGATGTCAATCTCGTGAAATTGAGTGGCTCCCCTCACCTAGGTTTGTTTCAAAACTCTTTTTTATTTGTTTCTTTTTTAGCTTTTTTCTTTCTCTGTTATTAGTATCCTCTGTGGATTTTCAATTTCTTTGTTGCCCACTACCTTTAGAAGTTATATTGCTTATCAGTGATGTGTTAAACTCTAAACATAGCTTAGCACTGGTTCGTTAACGTACTTTTTATAAAAATTCGTTATATTTAATTAAATATCTATGTTCTTTTTTGAGTGAAATTATGCCGTGTTGAGCAACACTCTTGAATAGCAATTATTGTAAATATCTTCCTAACTTTTTGTGAAACCTTGTGGGCACCATCTTATCTTGGACAAACAGAAAGTCTGAAAAATAGGAGAAGTAGACTTTGGGGACTTGCATTCTCTTACTTGGAGGCTGTTATTCAGTGGGTCTTGTACCGTTAAACACATGGGCTTGCATATTTTATGCTAAGATTATTATACTGCAAAATGAGTTTGCAAAATTGCAGAAATAGTTCCCAGGAATGGATAATTTATAACTTTATAGTTTTCAATAAAAAGAGGTTATTGGTGGGTTTTGTCTTCCAAGATTTGCAAGAAAAAAAAACCTTGGGAAACACTCATCGGATATATGAACAGTGCATAGTATTTTTCTCATTGTCAACTCTTGGTTTACTTCCATGCTTATTGCACATGAGAACTAAAATAACATAACTTTATTTTTGTTTCAGGTCATTATAAGCATTATCCAATACAATACAGGTCGTCTGTTACTCATTTCCTTGAGAAGGCAGCTATGGTTTTTTCTCAAAGAATTCAAGAACTTGAAGGTCAAAATGCTAGCATGGAAGGCATGCACGATGAGATATCTGAACTAATATGTGATCTCCGGAAAGTAGCTGTAAATTCTAACCAGAGCCTCAGAAGAGTTGCAGTGGAACCAAGCGACCACTTCTTCTTGCCAAGTTCAGCAGAGAATCATAATGGTAGGGACTCTGGGTCTTTACAAGATGAACAGAAAGAAAGATCAATCTCTCTGCCCAAGCCCCCAAGCATTAGTGCACATAGTGTACTCGGCCAAGTCCTGTTTGATGTTTGTGTCCCTAAGAACGTCGAGGGTTGGGATATCAAATTTGGTGGGTCTTTGAATGGGCAGCCATTTGCCTCTGCTCGCAGGAATTCACCACCTCATGGTCTCAAAAGCATTCGTCGCTCGAGATTATGACTTCTCTTACGGTTTGCCTTTGAAGGAGATCTGTTACATGGGAAAGAATGGAGCACGAAAAATTAGCGGTCGCAACCCAAGAGTTGGAGGTGAGGTCTGCCTTTTCGGACACCTTCTGGGGTATCTGGCAGAACGAACGAGGGATAATCGCATGTATATAACCGCATATATATGTTTAAGACAGATTTTGTCCATCTGACGAACCATCGGAACGTATAGATGATCACTGATCTTGATGGTAGATGATGATACATATCACCAGGAGTGGGGTGCAAAGTTGGTTTGCATAAGATAATAGTCTGTATGTACTGTAGGTCCTTTGTGGCGCGGACACAATCGTTCGTTCAATTAACACTACTAGATGCGTTGCTTGAACGATCCTGACTGTAAGATTTAATCGTTGTAAATAGAGGAAAAACAGTTGCTAAGTTCTTCTCAATAAATATAGATGTATGTAAATTTCATATTATAAAACATGAACAATGGCTCATTTTTAAGGGAGCTCGAATTTCATAATTTGTCATAAAAAAATTGAGAAGAAATACATAAATTATATGAATCTGAAATATTAATTGAAACTATATACAACAATTTTCAACCATCTATGTATATACACACAAAAATGGTCATGCAGTGCAGCGTTGAGAAGTTACCTACTTATACCATTTCCAGAATGGTGTGCCGTATTGTCATATTATTAATACGAAATTATGAGTCTGAAAACCAGCAATTAGGCAAGATTCTTTCTTTAACAAGATAACACTAGTGAATTTACACAAGTGAATGCCTATTGACAGAAGAGAAAAAGAAAGGCAGTGACCAGTGAGGTGACAGAGCTCTGAGGCTGAGTGTCTGTCAAATTCCAATGGCGATGACCCAGGAGTGGAAACACAGTCAAAACTTCATGCTCACCATGAATGTCAAGGAAGAACTCTCTGACCCTGAGTATGTTCCGCAAGAAAATGAAGAAGAAGAAGAAGAAGAAGACTATTTGAGTGTTTCCCAGTTTTCTCTCCGCAGCCGCCGAAGAACCCATCATTCTTCCCCTTCGGTATCTCTCTCTCTCTCTCTCTCTCTCTAGATTGTGAATTTATTTGCTCAACGGTAGTTGTTCAATCGCAGGTAGAGCAGAGGGAGCCATGGAAGACCAAGAAAAATGTGCTCAACACTCGGAGAAGTCCTTTAAGTCCGACCCATATGACCAAGCGAGTGAGAACCATTTTTCTTTGTCATTTATTTGCACACCAAAAGTTTATGGTTGCATCTTTCTCACTGATTAAGATAATTTTTCTGATATTCAATATGATATTGAGCTCAGAGAACCCATCTGCTCTGCTTTTTCTTTTCTGTTTTTGCATTTTCAAAGATATGTTCCATTTTGCTCTGTTTGGCATGTTAAGATGGTATTGCATTCTCTTTGAACTTGGTCTGCTTTTCTGTTGGGGTACCTTAACAATCATATGGGAAACCAAAAATATGCCCGCCAAGAAAAGGCCCATATATTGTCTTGTACATGTTTGATAAACTGACCCAATGAATTGTTATTTGCAAATCGATACCTTGTAGTCACATATTTTATACAGCCCTTGTACATTTATCTATGCTACTGTGTATTATGCTGCATGTCATGGCGCATATACTAGTTATGTGGATGATAATGTTGATGGTAATATTTTCTTCAATAATTCAATAAAGGATTGAAGGGAAAATTCTTATGGTTTTTTAACAGAAAGTTCCTGGGGATCCTCGGAAGCATGGAGGGTAGGTATATTTTTTAATAAATGTTTTATTAATTAGCTTCAGCACTTAATTGCTTTACGTATCTAACGTTGATGTTTTATTGACCAACTAGCTGTAAGAGAACCATGTTTGATAATTTTAACGAACATGAAAAGTCTTCTGCCAGCACCCAAGTTGAGGAGATCCAGGCAATTCTTGGAGCTGAATACCCCATTGTTGTTAAGTCTATGATTCGTTCAAATGTTTCCTCTTGGAATTGTCTGGTAAGTCTCAACTTATGCGCCAAGTTTAGAAGGACTGGACTTGGAGCCATGGACAAATATATTACTAATTATGCACTTAATTTTTATATTTGACAGACACTGCCGAAGCAGTTCTGCCATTTGCATTTACCGTTGCATGATACAACATTAACCCTGGAAGTCGAAAGTGGGGAAAAATATAGAATTATTTTTCTTGCTGGAAAGAGGATACTAAGTGGTGGATGGAAAAAGTTTTGTACTGCACACAAGTTACGAGTTGGTGATCTCTTAGTTTTACGTTTGGTCGGGCCTTTGAAGTTTAAGGTACTCCACTGTTGTTTCCCGGGCACATTTTTTGTGTGCAAATTTTACAAGAGCAGCTTGGTTCTTAATACCCTCTTGTCCACTTAATTTGCATTTCTTGCTAGGATGAGGCTTATCCATCTGCCTTTGCATGTGGGTTTAGGGTCTAATTTCTTGATTTCTATCCCCATGGTGTTCTAATTTGTTGATAATGTTGATATCTCTACACAATGTTACAGGTGTGCATAATGGGAAGGCATAATCTAGCTGAAGTAGATGCAGCTTTTAGCCTCTTGAAATTGAATGCCTGCGCCAAACATGAAGTGCTTGGTATACTCTCTCTGTCTCTGTCTGTCTGTCTGTCTGTCTCTCTATCTCTCTATCTCTCTCTGTCCTTTGCTCCTTCAGAAATTATGAGATCACGGCATGTAGACTTGAAATGTTAACTTGGTGAAAAATTATGCAGAGGAAAACCATCCAAAGCCTCTTTCAAGCGATGTTTGCCAAGGCAACATTTGGAAGACAAGTCTGATGTTAGATACTAAGCCTGAGCTTATAGATAATCAAACTGAGGAAGACAATGAGGAATTTGGCTCCAAATTTCCAAGAGGCATTAGATATCCAGTACCAGTAGCTGATTTCGAAGATGTTAGAAGTATTGAGAATTTCACCATTCTTGTGAATGGTGTGACTATAGATTCTTGGCTTTCCAAACAGCTCAGGACTAACTATTACGATCTATGCTGCTCACGAGGTTCATTTCTGCATGATCATCTCCTCAAAAGTATTAACAGTAAGTTGGCTGCTGAAATAATAACTGAAACTACTAACATTGCTAATGCCATTAGAGCTCACAAGCTGTCCGCCTCTCATGCTGATTACAAAATGTGGGAGAAGACTTTAAATGCCTTTGAGCTGTTGGGTATGGATGTTGGATTCTTACATGTGCGACTGAAGCAGCTTCTGAGTCCTTCCTTCAGATCAGTAGAGGCTGTGGAATTAAAGAGGTACATAGAAGCTAAAGTTGAGCAAATTTGTGCGGGGGGAGATGAGAGCTCTTGAATCAAAGCTTTTGGAATTGAAAGAGATGATGGTAAGTTTTGATGCCAAGATAGAAGCTTTAAAAGAAATTTACGAAAGGCTTGAGTTTATCTTCCAGGAAGAGGTTGATGCTCCATGGTGAGTAGAAGTATACTTTAGCAACAATTGGCATATAGTTTTAGGACATGAGCTGGAGAATCGAAAAAGAATACACACACACACACACACACACAAGACCCTTAGGCTTTGGAAGAACACTTGGCCTTGCTAATGCTAAGATGTTTTTTTGGTTCTTGAAGAAGTAGATCTAGGGATTCCACATAAGTTGGTTGTAATACATACGCCTAGCATTATAATCAAATCCTTCGCTAATTTTTCTTTTCCCAAAGAATCTTCTGGGTGTAAATGTTTCTTGTTTTTCCTTCTCCTTTTAACTTAAGTGCAAGCTTAAACAAAGGATCTTTACCCTCATCCTCTAGCTATCACATGCCACTTTAGTTATATAGCTTGTAGATACAATATGGTCAAGTTTTTCTTCTGAGACCCATATGTCAAATACAAGACATACACTACAGTCTTGAATGATTCATGAACTGCTGCTGAAGACAATATTCAGACGTGAGCAACATTCGAAGTTCCAAGTTTCATGAATGTTTGCCATTTACTCAAGTATGAGATCATTTCAATGCACCCTTATCTGAGCATAAGATAAAGTTGCATTGCACCCGCGACACGGAAGTTATTTCCCTAAAGGAAACGAAATAGAGATATACAGCATGGGCAATCGTGGGTTGCGGACTGAACTCTTGGGTAACACTAAACATTAATTTTTGGCCAACACTTTCAAAGAAAATAAATTTGTCATAAGTACTCTTGGATACTAGCACATTGCATCAGTTAATAGTTGGGAGCAATAGTTGGTGCATCTAGTAGTACTCAGGTTATAACAAAATCACTTCGCTGAACATGCTTCGTAATTATACAAAATAAATATAACCACTTAGAGTGAAACGGTAATATTACACGATGATTAGAAGTGATAAACGCTAATTTTATGAAGGCGGGAAAAAAGGATTCTTGCAAAATGGCAACTCACTTGGTTGCATCTGTTGCCTCTAAAATGTAACACAACTTTTGTATGGGCTGGTTTTCGGTTACTAGCTACCCTAGAGCTTGATGTCAATGTTTTTCATCAGGATGAGCACTGCTTTAACTTTTGAAATTGGGATCCACACTTGAGTACTCTTGTAACATCAGGAAGATAAACATTACCAGAATAAGTTCTAATGTGAAAAATTCTCAAATAGGATTATTAGTGTTAAAAATCGAAATTTCAACAGAATATCGATACTTTATTTATGTCATATCGAGACTATATTATGCTATTTATATTATCGATATAATGGAATAGTATTGACAATAACATACCGAGATGACATCGATATAATAGATCTATTTGAGACGAGTGCTTCAACAAAAGTCCTTTTTCATAGCTTTTCCCAATTCTAGTTGTAACCGGTGAGCCATTTTAAGTTGATTTTCAATCAATAATGGTAACTTTTTTGGTAAATTAAGTAAATATTTTTCTGGGGGGAAACGAATACTTTGTACCCACAGTGTCAATATCCAAACTACCCCTCGTATTTTTGAAAATTGGCTCCATTTTAGAAATAAAAAGGTTTGAAATCCAACGGTCTTTTCATCTTCCCCTTTCTCATACATCCATATTTACGCCTATTAGCTTCGCTCTTGACCTCCATAGGACCATAACCAATGGCAATGAGGGAGCCAATGGCTGTTCTTCAAGATCAGAACCGGAACTTCTCTTACCCACCATCCGAGGTCCACTCTCTCTTCCTCTCTAAGATATGATTTATGGGTTTGCTTGTAATCTGAGTATGTAACTGTTTGTTTACTAATGATTTGCAGAGCATGAAAATGGAAAAGCTGTTTGGGCAAAAATCTTCATGCCTCGAACTGATGGCTTTAAGTAATGTGAGAAGCACTATTTTGTATTGGGTTTTTGTTATTTCCGATTTTGAAGGAGACGCCGACATGGTTTGATGATTACCATCGGTCTGAAAATTTATTGAATAATATTAATCTTTTCAAGTTATAAGCTTGCTGAAATGGGTTTTTAGTAGGAAGCCTTTTCGAACAAACAGTTTGGGAAAATTTCGTAAGCATGAGCTAACTGCAGATTTCCTGCAGAAGACAAGATTTCAATTATGTTCATGGTCTGAAGTTTTGACAATTGAAATGAAAAACAAAATAAACAAAAGGAAAAAAAAAAGTTTTTGAATTTTCCATTTCTTATAAATAGATTCAGATACTGAATTAACTTAAAAATCTTGCCAACTTCTTGAATGCAGGTAGTCAATGTTAATCCCATTATGTCTCAAAGGTCAGTGTGTATATTTAATTTACTTTCTAATCTGCTTTTACTTATAAAACTTATTTGTTTTAGTTTTAAACTAACACCGGACCCTCAATCTTTTTACCAATAGTCATAAACGAAAGAGAGTTATTACAAGAGTTAAGGTAGAAAGCTTATATGATAGTTCCCAAGCTCAGTCTTCTGTTATGGCAAGAGCAAAGGAGGTTGAAGCAAGCCTAGATCCTAAGTTCCCTGTCCTGCTCAAAGTTATGATGCCATCACATGTTACTGGAGGATTCTGCCTTGTAAACCCTACTCACTCTCTTCACAATGTGTGCATTTATCTAAAGGCGTGGACTATTAGGATGATATATTTATATGCACTATCTTTGATTTGGCAGAGTATTCCGAAGAAATTTAGCTGTCAGCATTTGCCAAAACAAGATACAATGATTGTTTTGGAAGATGAAGATGGGAAGGAATTCGAAACGAAATATCTTGTGGAGAAGTGTGGACTGAGTGGTGGATGGAGAGGGTTTTCAATTGCTCACAAGCTACTGCAGGGAGATATTGTGATTTTCCATATAGTCGCTCCTTTTAAAATTAAGGTAACTGATTGAACCACTTAAAAATTTTGTGTGGATCCTTTGTTAATATCTTGAAATTGTTGGCTTGCAAGTGTCACTAAACTTGACGAGTTTGAAAAACAAATCTTGTAAATCAAAGTTGTTCTGGATGTGAAGTATATATAGAAGATAAATTCTAGGGACGCCATTATGATTGTGATGATGATGAACATGTTTATCCTGCGATTTGAAGAAAAGGGAAATTTGGTGATTGTAGATTTTTTGAGTTTGTCATATTTCTCCAACTTTAGGTAGGGTATTTTAAGAAAAAAAAGAAGAATAAGATTGATTGTCCTTAGTGGACAATTCCTAATGCTTGGCTATCAAGGGTAGAAAATAGACATTTTACTGCTTTGAGATGGTACTTCTGAAAGCATATGAACCATTCAATTCTTTTGCTGCCTACTTTCTTAGGTGTATATTGTTAGATCAAATGGTTTAGATGAAGTGGACTGCGGTCATGGCCTTATGAGTTTAGATGCTTGCGCTAAACAGATTGATGCTGGTAAGTTGATTCCAAATTCACCAAGTTATTTGTGCTAAATTTCTTGGCAATCATAACTCTTACTTTTTCTGATCAGCCTGTGTCATTCTATAATTTAAATCATGCAGGACAGATTATTCCATATGAAACCGAAAAGTCTGGTCCGGTATCAGATCAGTCTGAAAATGATAGTGAAGATCTTAGTTTTGAATTTATGGATGGACTTAGACTTGCAGAGTCTGATGTCACTTTCAAAGAAGTGAAATGCATGGAGAACTTCACCGTTGTCGTCAATGGTTTAGTCATAAATTCTGAGTTTTCGAAATACATTCTGACCAAGTATTTTGAGCTTTGTTGCAGTCAAAACGCATTCCTTCATGAACATCTTCTTGAGGGTCTGAACTGCAAATTGATAGCTGGAGTGATTTCTGAGACTGTCAACATTGCAGATGCCATCAGGGCCTGCAAGATTACTACCACCGAAGGTGATTTTTCCACTTGGAGTAAGACTTTGAAAGCTTTTGAGGATTTAGGCATGAGTGCCGGGTTCCTGCGTGCCCGGCTGGACCGGCTTTCAAGTCTTGCTTCAGCATCAAAAAGATTGAAGGAAGCTAGACTTGAAAAGGACCATCCAGAAGAAGAGATGAGGAGCTTGGATGCAAATCCTTTGGAAGTAAAAGAGACCATAAATATGACTTCAGAGAAGCTCGAACTTACATTCCTAGAAGTAGCTAAAGCCCCTTGGTGATGAGAAAACTTCAATGTCTCTGGTTCTTTTTTGGTATAAGTTATAGCTCAAGCGTTCTAGTTCAGAACCAGAACTGTGCCAAAGCTACATGAGAAACAAAAGACATGTCTCACGATAATTGTGCTTTTGTTGTATAGGAGATGATGTACTTGAGCCCTGCAGTTGTCTTACTGCATAGATTTTGGGTAACTTAAGTATAGAATTATATCCATTACTGGAGGTATCACAAGCTACCTACCAAATAGGGAGGAATGTTGTACCTTGTGGTTCTCTCTTTTGCAATTTCCAGCTATCAATGGAAGATTTTTTATTGAACCAATTGCCAATATCCTCTCTTATGCAAAAACACACAAGCACAAGTTTATGTGAGATCCAATAATGCTGTCTTCTTTTCTCCTTATTTATGGAACTATTACATGCTACTTGAGTTTAAGGAATCATTCTTCCAAGCGTGTGATCCTTGATTTAGCTATTACTATCTAACGCACAAATAATTGATTGATCTGGCCATAAATTTCAATATCTAGCCATATTGTAGTTATAAAGAATGAAAAACCTACCAAGATTTCGGTGTAACACATGGTCTCATTAATTCACTTATATTATATCACGTGTGTGTATTCATTATAAAGTATCTTTTCACAAATAAACTTCAGACAGGAGCTAATAAATTCAAAGTTCCAAGTGTCATGGATCTTTGCCAACCAACTGCGCTACTCTCGTGGGACATGTACTCAACAGTTTTTAAAGACAATATTTTTGTCGCATAAAAAAAAGAGAGTAAAATGTGTGCTGCATATTTTCGGCATAACAATATCACTTTACCCAATATTTATAATGATGGCAGCAAAATAGAAAAGTCTCTGGCACAAGGGTGAAACAATTAACTATATATTTTTATTCATTACAGTATAAATACAAAAGCACAAGGAAGTATATATACTCAACAAAATAATAACAAGAAGAGTCAAGTAGATGCTTAATCAATTCAACGTATATATCCTACTTCAAAAACATGCATCTTGAACTAAGCCCTAAAACTTTTCTTGATCCGTTTGCTCTATTGTTAATGGAATACTTCCATTCTTCCCCTGTAAGTAGGAACTCCTACATTCCTGCTAATACAACTGTTACATAGCCTACTTGTACCAGTAGTATTAGAAAAGATTGAGTAGGCCATGTTATTTATTTGAAATGGGAGAAGTTGGGGAGACGAGGAATGAGTATGGGGTCAACTATTCCTTAGCAATCTAATTCTTGATTTTTTGTGTATTAGATTATAGATTATAACGTGAAGCCTACGTAGCTTTTGATTTGTTAATGTTAGTAAATGTGGTGGAAATCAAGAACTAGACCAATTTACTAACACAAGGAAAGTTTAAAAAAAAATTGAAATAATGGAGCCAAACCCAACATAAAATTAGAAATTAAATGATTTTTGTTCTTTTTGTTCGTAATTTTTTTTGGGGGGAAAGTGGAATAGTGTATATAACTTAAAAGTGGCTACAAAATTACTGTTACTAGTATTGTTTCCAAAAAGCCCCTATTATTTTTGAAAATTGGCTCCGTTTCGGCCAAGCTTGTAGCCCTTGGGAGTCTGAACGAAGTACAAAATTTAAATCGAACGGTCTTTTCATCGGATTTACATTTTTCCATATTTCACCAATTTGAATCAAACAATGGCTGTTCTTCAAAACCAGAAACAGAGCTTCTCCTCTGACCCTCCAGCACCATCCAAGGTCCATTCTCTCTGTTTCTCTCTCAGATATGTTTATGGTTTTGCTTGTAAACAGAGTATGTGATTGTTTTGTTTACAAATGGTTTTGCAGAGCAACAGGGGAAGACTACCAAAGAACAAGAAAAAGCTGTTTAGCAAAAAATATTCATGTCTCACTCAGTCACAGATGACTAAAAGCATTGTGAGAAACACCATGCTCTCTTCTCTTTTTCTTTCTTTCTTTGTTTTCATGAGCTCTATTTATACATATTTGTATTGGGTTTTGTTTTTGTTTTTGATTTAACTGTAACTGTATTGAGTTAGAAATGATTGAATCTGCACAGAAATTAATCTTACTCTTTTCAAGTTTTAAGCTTTCTGAAATGGTTTTTTTTTTTTTAAAAACCCAATAGCCTAATTAAATTTCTTTACTTGTTGTAAGCATCTTTTCTCTTCATTGTCAATAGCTATAGCTCCAACACTGAAAAATGAACTGAAATTTTTTTAAATCTTGAATACAGGTAGTCAGTGCTAATCCAAAGATGCCTGAAAGGTCAGTGAGTATCTTAAATTTACTTTTTAATCTGTTTTTTTTTTACTTTTAGTATAATTGTTTGATATAATTAGAAAGTGACACTGGACCGTCCCTCAATCTTTTTACCAATAGTCGTAAATGGAAGAGAGCTACAGTAGAAAGCTTATATGATACTTCCCAAGCTCAGTCTTCTGTTCTGGAAAGAGCAAAGGAGGTTGAAGCAAGCCTAGATCCGAAGTTCCCTACCCTACTCAAAGTTATGCTCCCATCACATGTTACTGGATGTTTCTGGCTTGTATACCTCACTGACTCACTCTCTTCACAATTTGTGTAATTATCTAAAGGCATGAACTATTGGGATGATATATTTATATGCACGCAGTTTGGTTTGGCAGGGTCTTCCTAAGAAATTCTGCTGTGATCATTTGCCAAAACAAGATACAATGATTGTTCTGGAAGATGAAAATGGGGAAGAATTTGAAACAAAATATCTTGCGGAGAAGGTAGGACTGAGTGGTGGGTGGAGAGGGTTTTCAATGTCTCACAAGCTACGGGAGGGAGATATTGTGATTTTCCATGTAGTCACTCCTTCCAAATTCAAGGTAAATGATTCCTTCTTTCTTTATATGTTTGTGTGGATTCTTTGTTAATATCTTTAAATGATTTGATTGCAAGTTCCATCCTCTGTTAATATCTCGAAATTGTTTGATTGTAACTTGCAAGTGCCACTGAAACATTGAGTTAAACTCGAATTCGAAGAAGAAATTCAATGGCTAAAAAAAACTTGGTCATTGCTCTGCACACCAAATTTTTTGAATCAAATATGTTCTCAATGTAATGCATAAACAGAAGATGCTAGGCAGGCCATTGTGATGGTTATGATGTTGATAATTTTTATCCTGCGATTTGAAGAAAAAGGTAGGAATAATTTGGTTCATTGTAGATTTTTTCAGCTTGTCAATATTTTTCTTAACTTTAGAGGGTTTTCCCTTGAATGGAGATTAAAGATAAAGGATAAGATTGATTCTCCGTAGTGAAGATTTCCTAATGCCTCTTGAATGGAGATCTTGCATAGGTGCTGTGTAGCATAGATTATAGACATTTACTGCTTTTATATGCTACTTCTGAATATGCAGATGAACCACTTACTTCTTTTTCTGCCTACTTGTTTAGGTTTATATTATTAGATCAAATGGTTTAGATGAAGCGGATTGCGCTGTTGGCCTCACAGGGTTAGATGCTTGCATTAAGCAGATGGATACTGGTAAGTCGTTTAAAATTCACCAAGTTATTTTGCTTAATGGTTTGACAGTTATAACTCTTGCTTTCTTTGATCTCCCTGTATCATTTCTGTAATTTATAATTATATCATGCAGGACACATTATTTCATGTGAAAGGGAAGAAAGTGGGAATTTGGAACCCATTCCAGAGGACCATGCAATAGCCTTCAATACAAAATCTCGTCCTCTATCAGACCAGTCTGAAAATGATAGTGAAGATCTTGGTTTTGAAGTTCTGGATGGACTTAGAATTTCAGAGTCTGTTGTCCCATTCAAAGAAATGTACGGTATGGATAACTTCAACGTCTTGGTCAATGGTTTAAACATAAATTCCAAGTTTTCGAAATACGTTCTGAACAAGTATTACGAGCTTTGCTGCAGTCAAAAATCATTCCTTCATGAACATCTTCTTGAGGGTCTGAACTGCAAACTGATAGTTGGAGTAATTTCTGAGACAATCAACATTGCAGATGCCATCAGGGCCTGCAAGATTACAACCTCAGAAGGTTACTTTTCCACTTGGAATAAGACTTTGATAGCCTTTGAGGGTTTAGGCATGAATGTCGGGTTCCTGCGTGCCCGGCTGGACCAGCTTGCAATTCTTGCTTCAAAATCAAAAAGATTTAAGGAGGCTAGACTTGAAGAGCTTAGAGGCAAAGCTTTTGAAAGTAAAAGAGGCCATAAGTAGGCTTGACTCTGAGATTGAAATACGAGTTCAGAGAAGCTTGAACTTTTGTTCCAAGAAGTGGCTAAGGCCCCTTGGTGATCAGAACGAGAACTTTGCCCAAGCTGCATGAGGAAGAAAAGGCTTATCTCATGATCATTCAGCTTTTTTGTGGTTTGGAGGTCAAGGCACACAGTTGACCATCTTTTGTATAGAATTATGTCCATTGTAGGGAGGAATATTGTAGCTATTTCTGGTTCTCTCTATAATTATCTAACGCACAAATGATTGATTGATCTGGCCTTGGGGTTGCATTTTCCTCTATCATAAGTTTCGATACGTAGCCATATCCTGCTTACAAAAAAACGAAAAGACCTGTCCAAAATACTTGAATAATGAGACGTGCTCATAATTTGTGCCGAAGACCATTTTCAGACGTAAGAATAAATTCAAAGTTCCAAGTTTCAGGAATGTTTGCCATGAAACTCCAAGCATGAAATCATAAGGTAACTATATGCTATGGTGTGTGTGGAAGTTATTGCAAGTTACAATATGATAAAAATGGTGATTGTGGTAAATGGTTGTTTAGTTATCATATTACATTTATCTACTTTTAATTATGAATATATATATATATATATATATATATATATATATATATATATAGTCCCCTTTTATTGAGGGATCTCTTTTTGAGAAAGAGAATTCATTCATAGAATCAAAGATGTACAAAGAACGACATGATACAGTGGCCTCGTTAAAACCTTCCTAGGACAACCTCATGGGACTAACCCAGGGGAGGAAAGAGTACTACACATGTCATGAACTAACAAGAGAGTCCGATTTAGGTCACCTTACAATAACATAACAAATCAAAAACGAAAACTAACACAGAGACCTCTGATGAGAACCGCAACTATAGACCAACACAATAGATCCACATGGGAGGGTTGCAGAACATCCTAACTGTCAAAAGAAGACTTATATGAGAAAAATCATAGTCCTTTGACACCCACACAAACTGCAAGGCATACCATGACAAAAACAACAGTAAAAGGACCCATGAGAAGCACTCCACTTCAACTCAGAATCGGACAAAGAAAACCTCATAAGACCAAGCATAGTTCTTTGGTTGGCATAGAGTGGAGAAGAGCACCACATCCCAATAACTACCACCAGCGTCGTTGCTGCCATCGCCATTGAAACAGAGATAAAACATCAGCCACCATGTATCACAACTCTCCGGAGGAGAGACACAATCCAGCATCACTACTGTCATCGTCGTCTAGACAAAGACAAAACCAGCCACATAGAGTATTGCAAAAACAATCAAACAAAATAAATAGACAAATAGACCAGATCCAAACAGATCTAGACTATCTAGGGAGGGGAAAGGGAGGAGAAGAGGGGAAAAGATGGGAGAAAAAGAATGGGAGATGAGGAGAGGAAGGGGAAGATGGGCGGAGGGGAGGAGGGGCTGTAGCCACCTCCCTCTTTAGCTTCCTTGCGGTTGGTTGTTGGCAAGGAGAAAGGACCAAAGTGCAGCTATGGTTTTTTAAGGAATAAAAAAAAAAAAAAAATTATTGAGGGATCTTTTAAATAATTTTATTTGAGGGATGCCTTTTAGGGTACCCTACGAATTTTTTTTCACTGATCCAAACCATCTATTTTTTAGGTCTTCATTCATAAATTATCCTTGCAAAAAATTAGACAAATTGGAAACCGTTTAGACATATAATTGTGTCCTACAAAATCAATAAACACAGTGCTTCAGGAAAGTAATAAAATTTCGATAATTTAATTGAGTGATCAAATGATATCGGATTCAAGTGATTTTTTGTAGAGATGATATTTGAATAAATATCTACAAAATAGACTTTTTGGATTAGTGAAATACAGTGTGGGGTAGGCCCTACAAGGGTGTCCCTCAAATAATTGAGGGATCCCTCAATAGAAGCTCTCTATGTATATATATATACATAAATCATGGGATACAAATATCAATTATGATTGGAATAGTAATTTTTTTTTAAAATTATTTATTTATTCTAACATTAGAAACAGAAATATCACTACACGAAACATGCTAAAACAGGTGATGAGATAATTGGAAATATATATATATATATCAGTCCCGATCTCTTGGACCACAGGGGTCCAAGAGATTTGTGGTCACTCACCGTTGGATGTAAATTTAACAGTTCACTCACTCTTGCACTCTTTTTAAGAAACTTTTTTAAACCATTGGATATTCATTGGATTAATATCCAATGATAGTTGACCACAATTTCTTGGACTCCTGTGGTCCAAAAGATCAGGACTGATATATATATATATATATATATATATATTCATTTTGATTGCCACCCAGATTTCACAGTAGCCTAAGTGATCCTCATATTTTAAAAGTTTTAACTTTAAATATTAAAACTCATGGTTATAATGTTTTACCAGGAACCCAGCCTTTAGCTTTAATTTATAGAATTTATTACAAAGTCACAAGCACAAATATGAATTTCCAAGCCCTTAGTAAAAGTCCTAAGAATCAAACACTTTTTATTCAGAGTCATACTTCCAATGCTAATGTCACTGTTCCCAAAATGATTAGATGGTCTGAAATAGAGTTACACCCAGATTGGTTTTTAACAACTGAATGCCCTCCTAAGCCAGTTCAACGTAGTCTAAACGATTTAGATAACATTCAACCTTATTTAGATGGTACAGTTAAAATCAGCTTTGATAGGCCAGTTAAATCCACAGTCCAATTAGAACAGTTACCAACACCTAGTCAATCCTTTAAAATTCCAGCTAGACATTCGTCTGCCGAGTCATCCTCAGTTACAGAACGTGATTTAGAAGCCGATAGAGCCTTAATTGATTTTAAAATTAATGAATTAAGAAAATAGAAGCAAGTAGTCCAACCAAATTATGGAGCCCCTACTGCGCTAATCCAGCCTGAGTCACCTACTAGATCAGATATGGAAGGTTCCACCTTTGAAGTCTGTGATGCCCAGTTAAGAGTTCTTAGTAAACCTTTTAAAATTCATTGGTCAAAATTAGATACCCATTTCCAAGCCCCGGAAAATGAGTCACGAAAAGCCAATTATCATGCTTCTTTCCCTAAAGTTCAAAGAAAAGAAATTTTCAATGAATGGAAAGAATATTTAAAAGTAACTAAGTTAGAGTCACCTTATCTTCATTACGTAGAAAGCAAATATATGAGCCAAAAGTTAGTTACTTTAACCCAGGAAAAATTGGAAAAAGTAGACAACACCAAAGTTATCAGTACTCACCCCCCAGTTGAAACAATAGTAATTAATCGTAGGAATGCCAAAGTTGTTGCGAGTCCTTACAAAGTTACTGAGTCAAATGATGATCAGGTTAAGAAAGTAATTGAACAAAATAATTATGCCAACACAAGCCTAATAGTCATAGGTAAACAGTTAGATAAGATAGAAACCAAAGTTGACAAATTAATCCCTAGTGAAGTCGCTCTGAAGCCTAAGAAAGAAAAACCTTTAGTTAAATTCCAAGAGTTAAAACCAGAGTCTTCCCCTAAAGTTAACCCAACAATGAAAAAAATTGAAGAAATGTTTAAAGAGTTAACCCTGGTTAAGCCAAAGCTGAATAAAGATAAGGATAAAGGAAAAGAAGAAGAAACCTCAGTCAAAGTTTTACAATTTGAAGTTAATTCTGATAGTGAGTCAATTATGTCTTTAGAGTCCGCCTCTAGTCGAGAGTCAGAAACTAGTAACATTTCTAAAATTGAACAAGCCTTTAGTAATCTACAAGTTAACAAGGATTCCCATAGTCTTAACAGGTAAAGTTAACCCCACGAGTCTTACAAAAAATTGGCATCCTAAGCCTACACCCCCAGATGTCCAGTTTGAAGAAAGAACCCAGAGTCAATTCTCAGTGTCTTTTGATAAGCTATACGAGTGGAATATCGATGGCTTGTCCGAACATGAGATACTAAACAAGTTACAACATATGTCCATGGTAGCCAATAGTTATGCCACCAATCACTAGTTAAGACAGTCAGAAATAGTTTCCCTTTTAGAAACAGGTTTTACAGGAACATTTCATTTCTGGTGGGATAAACATCTCATAGAAGATGCAAAGTTAAGAATAACCTATGCCCGTAAAACAAATGAAGAAGGATTTCCTATTTTAGATGAACGCGTAGGAACAAGTATAGAAGACAGAGTCAATGTCCTTTTGTATACAATAATTGAGGATTTTATTGGTACACCCAGTAGTACAACAGCTAGGATTCATGACCAGTTAACTAATCTCAGATGCCCTAAGTTAAGTGATTTTAGATGGTATAAAGATGTTTTTATTTCCAGAGTCATGCTAAAGAGATGATAGTAATCAACCATTTTGGAAAGAAAAGTTCATAAATGGTCTCCCTAACTTGTTTGCCCATAAGATTAGAACGGTCTTAAGCAACGAGTCAGGTCAAATTAATTACGATGAGTTAACCTATGGTAATATAATTAGCACAATTAACCAAGTTAGTATGAAAATATGTGTAGATTTAAAAATAGGAAAATCAATTCAAGTCGATAGAAATAATGCCAAGTATGAGTTAGGTAATTTCTGTGAACAGTATGGTCTAACACCGGTCCCGCCGTCTAGACAATCTAAAAGAAGCCATGATAGACGCTTTAGCAAAAGTCGCCATTATTCCCGTAAGAGAAATTCTTTCAGAAATAATGATGATTTTTATAGTAAAAAGAAGTTTACCCCTAAGCAAAGTTGGTCAAAAGGCAAAAGTTACCGACAAAGTAAAAAGAGTCACTTTAAGAAGACGACAGACAAAAGCAAAGTTAAATGTTACAAATGCAAAAAGCAAGGTCATTATGCTAATGAGTGCAAAGTTAAAGACACAGGGGTAAACAGTTAAAGTTAGCATCCGAAGATGAAGCCAAGTTAATTAAAATTGTTGAGTTAGCCAACACTGAGTCAGATCCTATGTCCTCTGCCAGTTCACATGGTTACGGTTCAGACAATTCCCAGTCTAGTTCACCAAAAGTCCAGTTAGGTTGTAAAGATAAATGTTGTAATGTCTTAAGTAAATCAATTTGTGTTCTCACTAAGCAAGAAGAACAAGAAGAGTTACTTATCGAGTTAATTAGTAAAGTTCAGGATCCCGAGTTAAAATTTGAGTATCTTAGAAAGCTTAGAAAAGTTATAAGTCAAGAAGAATTTGATTCTCCTACGCCACCTAAGATAAGTCTTAATACCACTTTAGAAAGATTTAGTAAAAAAAAAAGAAGTCACTCTTTAGGATCTCCAATTAGAAGTTAAAACAGTTAAGAAAGAAATTTTAGAGTTAAAACAAATTAGTCAAAAATTACAAACTGAAAATTATGAAATTAAGCAGGATCTAGTTAAACTAATGAAATCCAGAGCAAAGTCTAGTAATCCTTTTGGAAAATCTATTTCTGAGTCAGAACCTGAGTCATTCGATAAAGAAGATAAAGTTATTAATTTAATCAAACAAATTAATTTTAGCAAATGGTATTCCATAGTTAGTATTTTTATTGATGAATTTGAGTTAAACACAGTTGCTTTATTTGATTCAGGAGCCGATTTAAATTGTATACAGGAAGGTCTAGTTCCAACCCAGTTTTATAGGAAGTCAAAAAAAGTTCTAGGAACAGTGTTCGGTAAAGCTTTAAAGTTAAAATACGAGTTACCTAAAGCCCACGTATGCCAAAATAAAATATGCTTTAAAACGTCCTTTGTCCTGATCCAGAATATCACGGATGAAGTAATTTTAGGTTTACCTTTTATCTCTTTACTTTACCCTTTTCAGGTAGAATACGACGGAGTTACCTCAAGCCAATTAGGAGAAAGAGTCAAATTTGAGTTCTTAACCAAACCAGAGTTACACAGTCTTAAGTTACTCCAAAAGTCAGTAGTGTCTAAGTCAGTTAAATTAATTCAAAATAAAAGTAAACAAGTTAATTTCCTTAAAGAAGAGATTAGGTTCAAAAGAATAGAACAACAGTTAGCAGACAAGTCACTTCAGTTAAAAATTAGTAAATTTGAAGAAAAGTTAAAAAATGAGGTCTGTTCTGATATGCCCAATGCTTTTTGGCACCGAAAGCAGAATGTCGTTTCCTTGTCTTATGTCAAGTCATTTAGTGAAAAGAATATTCCAATCAAAGCTCGTCCAATTCAAATGAGCCAAGAGTTAATGGAATTATGCAAAGCCGAAGTCATGGATCTAGTCAACAAAGAAATAGTTAGAAAAAGTAAATCACCTTGGTCTTGTCCAGCTTTTTATGTTCAGAAAAATGCCGGGTTAGAAAGAGGAGCCCCTCACCTAGTTATCAACTACTAGCCCCTTAATTCAGTTTTAGAGTGGATTAGGTACCCAATTCCTAATAAAAGAGACTTAGTTAACAGATTAGAAAAATCAGTTATCTTTAATAAATTTGATATGAAGAGTGGTTTTTGGCAAATTCAAATTAAAGAGTCAGATAGATACAAAATTGCATTCGTAACCCCTTTCGGCCATTACGAGTGGAATGTCACCCTTTGGATTAAAAAATGCGCCTAGTGAATTTCAGAATATAATGAATGAAATTTTTAATCAATATAGTCAATTTTCCATAGTCCATATACATGATGTTCTCATATTCTCTGACTCAATTGAGCAGCACTGGAAGCATTTACATAATTTTTTATAGATAGTTAAAACTAACGGTTTAGTCATTTTAGCCAAAAAGATCAAGTTATTCCAAGTTAATGTCAGGTTTCTAGGATTCAACATCAGTCAGAGTCAAATAAGCCCAATCAATCGAGTTATCTAGTTTGCCGATAAATTTCTAGATCAAATTCTAGAAAAGAGTCAACTTCAAAGATTTTTAGGATCTTTAAATTATGTTTCTGATTTCTATCAAAACCTAATAAAGTTATGTAAGCCCCTGTTTGATCGTCTCCAGAGCAATCCTCCTGCTTGGACTCCGAGTCATACAGAAATAGTTAAACAAATCAAAGTTCATGTCAAGTCACTCCCATGCCTTGGTATGCCTTCAGTTAATTCTTTTAAAATTGTTGAAACTGATGCCTTTGAAACAGGTTATGGTGGTATTCTAAAGCGAAGAGTTAACTCTGAGTCTCCCGAGCAAATTTTCCGTTTTCATTCCGGAGTTTGGAGTAAATCTCAAGTTAATTATAGTACTATTAAAAACGAGATTTTATCTATAGTATTATGCACTAGCAAATTTCAAGATGACTTATTAAATCAAAAGTTTTTCGTCAGAGTTGATTGTAAGTCAGCAAACATGTTTTAGAAAATGATGTTAAAAATGTAGCTAGTAAACAGATTTTTGCACGATGGCGTTTTGAGTTAGAATACTTGAGAGGTAGTGAAAACAGTATTCCTGATTTTCTTACAAGAGAATTTATGCAGGACAAATAAGCAGAATCATGTCTAGCAAAGAAAAAGACAAGCAAAAAATGCAGTATGGTCAACCGAGTCAACCCAGAACCTTCCGGCTACCATGATGCCAGTTAAACAAGAGTCAAGCTCCCAAATTGTGCCCTTTCCAGGTTATGCCCCAATTCCAGTTAACAATAGGTTTAATCCCTTGAGCCAACCTTCTTTGCGCCCTAATTATTAGTCAGCTTTAGTTTCAAATTATGATCCTTTCATAGTTAACCCTCCTGCTCCAGTTCCTTCCAGAGTCAAAGCCTAGTTAAAAGGTCAAATTATGCCGCCAGAAGCCACACTCATCTTTTTGTCCTAGAGTCTTATCTTGAAGAGCTTTGTGACCCAGTTAAAATTGCCAAGAAGTTCTTCCCTCCTAATCTGCATTATTTTCCGAGTCACCCATCAAAGTCAATTAAGTTTTACAAAGATATTCTCTATGAAACCCAGTCAGTTGATATTAAGCCAATCAAAGACAAAGAAACAAATGCCACTATTTTTCATTCTCTTTACATACGCCAGATTCTTATGCCCCAAGTCTGGAGTCGCAGCCCCTATGACCAGTTACCCTTTCAATTAGGCCTTACTTATAATTATAGTGATTATATTGATGCATGGTATACAATTTTCTATCATCAGCACCCTGATTTTAGTCATTCATGGTTTATTAATTTTGATGCCAAATTCAATAGTCAATTTCTTTTCTGGTATCTCCAATGGTGGAATATCCATGGGCCCATTTGGGAAATCATCCCAGTTAATCTCCAACAATCAATTAATTATTTTGGTCAAAAGTTCAAGTTAACCAAGGCAGAAAAGTTCTTTCATGTGCTTCTCCATTTCATAGCCAAATACAAAGACCCCTGGATAATGAAATGGAACTATCAAGTTAATTGGGATACAAGAGTTTTTTTCTAGACATTTTGCAATTAAATGGAGGGATAAGTTTGATGCCACAAGAATTATTTACCAAGTCAATACAGAGTTTCCTCCCTTCCCGGCGCCAGTCAACCCAGTTAAAGATGCCTCTCCCAGCAGTTTCAGTGCCTCTCTCAAAGGAAAATCCAAAAAAGAGTTAACAGAGTTAGCTGAGCAGATTCTCGCCCAAGTTAATCATATGAAAGATGAAGATAGTGATGATGCCAGTCCAAAGTCTGAGTCTTCTTCAATTCAAATCTCAAGCCATCCTTTCAGTCAAAAGCCTAAGCCCAGATGGTCAAACTATGCCCCCGACAGTCAAGACCCTTATGATTTGAATGAAGACTAAGCCTTTCAGTTAAAGTAGCCGAAAGCAGAGTTAAAGCAAAAGATGCCCCTGAGTTAAAGCAAAAGCCAGAGTTAAAGCAAAGATGCCCCGACAAGTTAAAGTTCAAAGTTTTTCACCCAAGTTAAAGTAGAAGTAATTTCAAAAGTTATTTTGTCTTCTTTCACATGCCAAGTCTTTAAGTAAAAGCCCCGAGTCACTTGTAATCTTCAAAGTTCTCTTTCAGTTTTCCAAAGTTCTCTTAGAGTGTTGAGCGAGGAACTAGGATTTTTGTAAGTTTCTACTTTGCTTTCAAGCTTCACTAGTTAATAAAGTTAAATTATTTTGAGTCATCATAGTCCTTCAAATTCTAATTTCAAGCATAAGCATTATTCATGTCAAGACATCATACTATATTTTCTATTTGCATATTTTCCATAATTTATTTTATTCATTATTTTTCAGTTTTCTATTTTCTAGTTGCCCAAGTTATTTTTCAAGTCAATTACTATTTCATTCTTTATATTTTACTAAACCCCTATCAATAAGAGTAAATTACTCAAAGAGTCCATATTCTCCCCCCTTTCTGGTATATATATATATATCACCACACTAAATACTGGTGAAGAAAAATATCACTAGACTAGTTGAGTTAAAAAACCTCTAGCCTAAAAAAAGAAAAGGGAAAAGAAATATCAGTAAACTAACAAATTAACGATGATGGTAATATTTCTCTACTATTATAAAGCCATGTCACATGCTTCACCAAAAAAAAAAAAAAACAGGAAAAAAACAGGACTAAAAAAAAAAAGAATAGTTGATTTGAAATTTACATTCAGATTTCACAAGGATAGTATTGTAGATTGAAAAAAAGCAATAAAAAAATATAAAATTAGCTCAAAAAACTCTACCCATCATGCAATTCCTTAGAGCATCTCCATTGCAAGTGATGTAAATTGGAGATGTAAAGCCATATTTACATCTTCTTTACACTTCTGGGAGATGTAAATATCATTTTTTCTCCAATAGGATAGATATAAATTGGAGATGTAAAAAGGACATGAAAGGAAATGATTTTATATCAAGTTGAAGCAAAATGATATTTCTTGTATTTCGGTAGCTATCTGACTTTTTATATGTTTAGAGCCTACCACTTTTGCATTATCTCTTCTCTTTTCAGCATACGGGGCCCAGCAAATGGGAATGTAAAATTAGATATAAATGTCCATATTTTTTTTACATTTTCTAGCCAAATGCTATATTTGCTTTCATTTACATCCCACCATTAGAGCAACTTCCGACAGCTTTGGTATAAATGTATTTTACATCTCCCTTTACACCCTTGCAATGAAGATGCTCTTACAGTTCTTACTTTACTTTCAACTTTTTTGGGAATCTCCTCTTCTTCTCCACCTTTTGAGTCTAGTTCGATATCCTAGAAACTGGAAGGTAATCCCTTTTTCTTTTTTGGTTTTTTATACTTTTGTATGATGCATTGTGGTTCAATATTGAGTCATAATATTCTTTGATTCTTGAAGCATAATGTCAATTACTTGCTAATTTGATATTAAGGGGTATATCCAATTTAAACTTTTAATGACTTTTATGGATTTAAGGGGGTGTATCCAATTCAAACTTTTAGGGCTCGTTTGGTACACCTCCCAGGCATGGACTTGACTAGATTAAAATTAGGCCCATGTTTGGTTGACCTAGTTCTAGTTTTAAATGGGGACTACTAATGCTGGGCCCACCAAAAACACCTTCTTAGGGGTTCTTAGCTAAGCCCGTGTGGAAGGGGGGGACAATTAGTACGCTCACTAATTCGAGCGTTCGCGTGTTTTCATCGCTTGTTATCGTCTTGTGCTTCCCTAGCGAACTGAAGTCAATTTTCACTGCTTCTCAACAGGTCACCACTCTCTCTATCTCTGAATCTTCCTATTCTCTGAACTTGATTGAATATTGTACTCAATCTTTCTCTTCTCTCTAGTTTATGGTATGAATCTGCAGATGTTTTGAGATTTTTCTCTATTTTATTTTTAGGTTTTCTGGCAATTTTTTTTTGTTATGGAATATTTCGTTCTTTGGGTCCTTCTTGAGATCTTTTCTTTGTTCTTTTGAGTGAGATAATTAAAAGTGGTTGTGTAATTCGTATTATAATGGCTACATCTACTAGTTCAAGGATTGGGTTATGTGAAGAATTGAAAATTTTCTATTTGGTGAAATTATTATAATAAATAGGTTAAAGAACAGAGTAAGAATGCTTCTTATATAGAAGATTTTTTTTTTTTTTTAAAAGAAGAAGAAGAAAACTTGGAATAACAAACGGATGCAAGGTTTTAAGAATTTTTTTTTGGGGGTTTTTAATGTGGAGTAGAAATGGGTCTTTATTTTGCTTTTATTGTGAAAGGGGAAGCATTGGGGAAGAGGTATTAGGAATACATGAAGAAAATAAATATGTCAAAGCTTTGGTGTGTCTCTTTTGACCCAAATAGCTGATAACTCAAAACCAAACCAGAGCTTTGACATATTTCTTTTTTGCCTCATGCTTCTAGGCTTTACAACCTTTATTGTTAGCAATGGGTGGTTTGTCTTTTTAAAGTTTTTCTACTCATTTTTCTGCAATTCTTTCGATTTTTCTATATGTTTTTTGCTATGGGTTATTGTTTAGTGTAGGGTTTTCTTTTATGAAATTTATTTGAGCATATTAATTGGATTGTATGAATGTTATGGGTTCTGTCTTGGGTTTTATTTTTATGTTTTATACGTACATTTTATTTTAATATCACAACTAGCTAAACCAAGATTGTTTTGTTTGTATAACAATTATTAGATAATGAAGATCGTAGTGACATTGCCAAAATGCTCAAGGACATGGGTCTTTCTCCTATGGATCAAATTGATGCATTGACTCTCATTTTGGAGAAACCACAAACTGTGGCAGTGTTTCAGTCATTAGATGATGATGTCAAAGAAGTGTTTGTTCAAAAATTGCTTAATGACCATGCTAGAGGATGACAGTGCTTCTATGGTGTCTTGGCTATGGATGACAATTGTGTCACAAACCACATATGGTCATGGTAACTTGTCTTAGTTGGTGAACACTAACATGTGTACTTTCTTTTGTAACTTTGGTGCTGGAAATCCACTATGAATAATCTTATTTTGTGAATGTTGTTGGATATGCACCATTGATTTTCTTGTTTTGTGAACTTGGTGTTGTATATGCACCATTTATCATCTTATTTTGTGAACTTTGTGTTGGATAATGTTTGGAGGAAGAAAGGAAGCATAAAACCAAGTGTCATGTGGCTAGTGGTTCGGCAATTGACAAACAGATAGTTGGTTTTCGCAAACTGTGATGGCAATTGCATGTTGTGTTTGCAATTACCTAGTGACGGTTTGGTAATTTGTGTTAGGGAAGTTGAGCTTTCTCATTTGGGAAATATTCTCAAAATATAGGCATGTTCCCAAAGTTTTGGAAAATTTAATACTATTTTTTTGCTATGAAATTATAGTAAAAATAATTTCTAATAAAAATATTATATCACCTCAAAAAAAAAAAAAAAAAAAAAAAGAAGTCCCAGTCCAAGTATACACCAAACACAGGATAGTACTATTTTCGTTATCCAGCTTCTTAATCCGACATAGAGCTGGCAAATGGGTCGTTTTAGCAGGTTCCAGGTCGTTAACGGGTCAACCCGTTTTCTTAACGGGTTGACATGAACACGACCCGTTAAGTTAACGGGTGACAAATACTAGACCCAAACACGACCCGTTACAATTCGCGAATATCCGACACGACCCTTTAACCTGTTAAGAATAAACCAATAAAAAAAAAAAAAAAACAGCAAAGCACAGCTTCTCTACCCAGCTAGCCAACACCTTCTCTGTCCTTTTTCCCCCAAACCCCAACCCTAACCTTTCTTCCCTCTTTCCCTTTACATTTCAATCTTCTCACCCCAAAACAATATATATCTCTCACAAATATATTAAAACCCAACAACAACAGAAACTGAGGAAGAAAGAAAATTCAATCTGTGGAACTCGACCTAGATGCCTCCTCCTTATTCCCTGGATGACTCTGGTGGCTGGGCTCGTTGGTGGACTCTAGTGGCTGGGCTGACGGAGTTTGTTGAGTGGAGAAAAGCAGAGAGGAAGAGAAGAAGAAAAAAAGGAGAGGAAGAGCTGGAGGAGTCTGTTGAGTGGAGAGAAGAAGAGAAGAAAAAAAGGAGAGGAAGAAGAAAAGTAAAAAAAGGAAATAAGAAAAGACACGGAAAGAGAAAGCTAAAGAGGAAAAGGTGAACTCACCCAAAAAAAAGAGAGGAAAAGGTGAAGAAGAAAAGAAAAGAAAAAATATTTTGCAAAATTACAAAATTAACCTCCCTAACTGGTGTAACGGGTTCACCCGTTTTCGACCCAACACGACCCGTTAGCTTAATGGGTGGCTAACGGGTTCACCCGTTTTCAACCCGACCCATTAAGCTCAACCCAAATACTGATTATTTCGTGCGAATTCGTGTCGTGTTAACGGGTCGTGTGCAATATTGCCAGGTCTAGTCCGACATTACACCAAACGCAGGACAAGTCTTATCCAGCTTATGCCAGGCCAAGCCAATCCAAGACAGTCTCAGTATTTAATCCAGTCCATGATAGTCCGCCGTACCAAACGAGCCCTTAATGACTTTTATAGAGTTTAAAAGTCTGGAGGTATTCAATTTAGATTTTAAAGAGTTTATAAAAGTCTAGTTGTATTCAATTTAGAATTTTAAAAAGTAATTAAAAGTATTTCAAAGTTTGGAGGAATCCAAAAAGTTAATGACTTTTTAAAAAATTATTAAATGAATGACTTTTCCATACTTTCCAGGCTAATTGTTAATAGCAAAAGTCTTGTCAATTTACTTGTGATTTTTATAAACTCTATGAATCAATTGACAACAAAAGAGTGCGTTGCCAACTTTGAGAAATATCCTCCCCTCTCGTTCTTTTTCTCAATCTCATCCTCACTAACATTCTCACTCTCATTTTGCTCTATACTCTAGCACAAAAAATGAAAATGAAAAACTGAAACAAAAACTAAAATTGAAATAGTTATCAAACAAGTCCCTTAAATTCTTGAGCTATTTTCTTTATGCTCTTCTACATGCTATGTAACATGTTTGAAATGAGTGATCAAGGGATTGATGCGTAGTGGTGCCCACACGCGTTAATTTCTCCGTGTTCGAAGTTTCGGTCTTTAAAATCATTGCGCACATTTGCTGTTCAAAATTGTTTTGTTGTCTTTACTTAATCTCCTTTTTTTGAATTGAGCATGTGTCGTACTCTTATCAAGGTATTATATACTATGGAGTGGTAAAAATATTTAAAGAAATTATTTTCACATCCATGCATCACGAAGGAAATTTATAAACATAATAAAAGAAGACTTACCCATGCTGAGAAACTAGTAATAGAAAAAAGTGCCGCATTGTCAAATACCCAAAGAGCCCCTATTGTTTTTGAAAATTGGCTCCATTTCAGGTAAGCTTCTAGGCCCTTGAGGGTCTGACAGAAATGCAAAATTTAAATCGAAGTCTTTCATCCTCCGTTCCCTTTCTCGTCATACATGTCTTTCTTCTCAGACATCACCACCTCCCCACCACACCCCCCCCTAAAAAAAAAAAACCAGTCTCTCTGTATTTTACGCCTTTTCACTCTTCACTGTTGACCTCCAGAACCACAAAGTGAGAGAGCCAAATGGCTGTTCTTCAAGACCGGAAACAGAGCTCCTCTGACCTACCACCACCCAAGGTCCGCTCTTTCTTTCTCTCTCTAAGATATGTTTATGGTTTTGCTTGCAAACTGAGTATGTGACTGTTTTGTTTACAAATGTTTTTGCAGAGTAATAAGGGACGACCACCAAAGAACAAGGAAAATCTGGTTAGGAAGAAATCTTCATCTCTCACTCAGTCCAAAAGCATTGTGAGAAACACTATGCTCTGTTCTCTTTTTCTTTCTTTCTCTCTTTCCCCACAATTCATGGGCTCTATTTATTCATCTTTCTACTGGGTTTTTGTTTTTTGTTCTTGCTTCTTTCTATTTCGAACACTACGTATCTTTAATCTTTTCAAGTTGTAAGCTTTCTGAAATGGGTTTTTGCTAGAAACGATTTAGAACAGAAAGTCTTGGATAATTTCATAAATATGAGCTTTTAAAGCAGCTACAGACTTGCTGAAGAGGACAGGTTTTCATTTATGTTCATCGTCTGCAATTTTGATGATTCAAATGCAAAGAAAAAAATTAGAAAAAAGGTTTCATGTTTCAAACCACTGGACCAAAAGCTTAACCCAAAATCCCTCATGGGCTGAGCTATATTTTTCTTTTTTATTTCTATATATTTTCTGCAAAACTGGGTATGCTGTAGCCCAGCCCAATATGGAAGTACATTGTGCTTACTTTGTAAAAAGAAGAAATGCCATGACCCAAAAATAAAAGAAGAAATGCCATGACCCAAAAATAGAAGAAGAAATGCATGGGGCCCGCCACTAATTAGGCATTGAAATTACACTTGTCAAGTTTCAGCATTTTTGTCATTTTAGTGTGTCAGAAATCACATCAAAACTAGAAATTACGTACTCTATGAGGTTATGGAAAGCAATGATAGCTTGCATGTGTTAGGTTCAACATTAAGTGCTTTGTAAATTGCATAAAGATGCTTTTAGATACAAGTGAAGTGAGTTCTCTGTGGTCTTCTTCAGCGAAACTTTTATTTCCTTCTTCTCAGTTTTGTAAAACTGTAGAAACATGATTTCATAACTCTGGGTCAACTTTTTGTTGTATTTTGAATTGGTGACCAATTTAGTTTCTTTACTTGTTTGCAAGTATCTCTTCTCTTCTCTGTCAGCAGATTCAAACCCTAAATTAACTGAAAAATCTTTTAAATTTTTGAATACAGGTAGTCAGTGCTAATCCAATGATGCCTGAAAGGTCAGTCTCTAATATATTTAATTTACTTTTTAATCTGTTTTATTTTTATTTTTTACTTTTAGTATAATTGTTTGATATAATTAGAAAGTGACACTTGCCCCTCCCTCAATCTTTTTACCAATAGTCATAAACGAAAGAGAGCCACAATGGAAAGCTTATATGATACTTCCCAAGCTCAGTCTTCTGTTCTGGAAAGAGCACAGGAGGTTGAAGTAAGCCTAGATCCTAAGTTTCCTAGCCTACTCAAAGTTATGCTCCCATCACATGTTACTGGAGGATTCTGGCTGGTAAAACTCACTCACTCTCTTCACAATTTGTACAATTATCTCAAGGCATTTGAAATCACATTTATTGCCCTTCACTATTAAGATGATATATTTATATGCACTCACTTTGGTTTTGCAGGGTCTTCCTAAGAAATTCTGCTGTGAGCATTTGCCAAAACAGGATATAATGATTGTTCTGGAAGATGAAAATGGGGAGGAATTCGAAACGAAATATCTGGCGGATAAGGTGGGACTGAGTGGTGGATGGAGAGGGTTTTCAATTGCTCACAAACTACTGGAAGGAGATGTTATAGTTTTCCATCTAGTCAATCCTTCCAAATTTAAGGTAACTGATACCTTCTTGAAATTTTGGTGTGGATCCTTTGTTAATATCTTGAAATTGTTTGGCTTAGAAGTGCCATTGTGTAACATTTAGTTAAACTTGGTGAATTCATTGAAGAATTCAAATATTTGGTCATTGCTTGCCTTGCAAGAGAAATCTTGTAAGTCAAGGTGTTGTCAGTGTAACATATGAAGATAGATGATAGGAAGGGCATTATGACTATCGAGATGATGAGCAGGGGCGGAGCTAGGATTTTAAGTGTGTGGCAGGGAACATATAAAACATAAGTTCAAAGAAAAGAAACGTTACCAATGTACTAAAAAAATAAAAGGCACGAAATAATTGATTACTCAATCATGTACTAAAATGGGATTGTCGTTTTTTTACATCTTGGACATTTTCTATGATTGAATCTTGCATATATTAAATATTGAATGTATAATAAAACAAAGGCAATAAATGACTACAAGATAACTTCGTCTTACTTGTAAAAAGATAAAAATCTTGAAGCAAGTATTAACAGTAATAAAAGGATGAATTGAAGCCCTTGTATAGTATGTTTAGAAAATATTGCAGGGGGCTAGGGCCACGTCAGGCCTTAGAGTGGCTCCTGATGATGGGAATGTTTATCCTGCAGTTTGAAGAAAAATGGTATGAACAATTTGGCTGATTGTATATATTTTAAGTTTGTCATAATTTATGCTTAGCTGTAGATAAAGAATAAGATTTACTTTTCTTAGTGAAGAATTCCTAATGCTTCTGGGCTGACGAGCATAGTAGATTGCAGACATTTTAGTGCTTTAATATGCTACTCCTAAATGCACGCCAACCACTCAATTCTTTTGCTGCCTACTTGTTTAGGTGTATATTGTGAGATCAAATGGATTAGATGAACTTGATGGTGCTCTTGGCCTTATGAGATTAGATGCTTGCAAAAAAATGGACACTGGTAAGTTGTCTCAAAATTCACAAAGTTATTTCGCTAAGTGGCTTGACAATAGTTCTTCTTACTTTCTTCGAGGCAAAGCGCGCATTATGAATTTAGTCTGAGTCTTAAATCATGCAGGAGACACTTTTGCATGTGAAAGGGAAGAAAGTGAGACTTTGGAACCCAATTCAGAGGACAATGCAATAGCCTTTATTACAAAATCTTGCCCAATATCAGATCAGTCTGAAAGTGAAAGTGGAGATGTTGGTTTTGAAGTTCTGGATGGACTTAGACTTTCAGAATCTGCTATCACATTCGAAGAAGTGAAATGCATGGATGACTTCAACATTCTGGTCAATGGTTTAATCATAAATTCTGAGTTTTCGAAATACATTTTAAACAAGTATTATGAGCTTTGTTGCAGTCAAAACTCTTTCCTTCATGAACATCTTCTTGAGGGTCTGAACTGCAAACTTGTAGCTGGAGTAATTTCTGAGACCGTAAACATTGCAGATGCCATCAGGGCGTGCAATATTACAACCCCAGACGGTAATTTTTCCACTTGGGATCAGACTTTGAAAGCCTTTCAGGGTTTAGGCATGAACATCGGATTCCTTCTAGCCCGGCTAGACCAGCTTGTAAGTCTTGCTTCAAAATCAAAAAGGTTTAAAGAGGCTAGACTTGAAAAGGACCAGGCAGAAGAAGAGATGAGGAACTTGGAGGCAAAGCTTTTGGAAGTAAAAGAGGCTGTAAATAGGCTTGAATCTGAGATGGAGACTCTAAATACGAGTTCAGAGAACCTTGGGGTTATGTTTCAAGAGGTGGCTAAAGCCTCTTGGTGATGAAAAACTTGTACACCGGCTGCTTGGTTCTTTTTTTTTGGTATAACTCAAGCTTTATAGTTCTGAAGCAGAAATGTGCCGAAGCTACACTGTGAAGAAACATTTTGTGTCATGATCTTTGGGCTCTTTTTGTGGGGTTACAAGGACATCAATATTTTGTATAGGAGATGATGTACATGAGCTCTATTAGTATAGAATACTGATCATCGGAGGTCTCAGTACCTACCAAGTAGGGAGGAAAATTGTAGCTTCTAGTTCTCTCTTTTGTAGTTTCCAGCTAACATTGGAGGATATGATTTGATATAGGAAGAACCGATTGCCAAATCTCCTTCTCTGCTACACAAAAACACACACACAAGAGGTTTATGTCAAGATCAAATAATGCTGTCAATTCCAATCTTTAAAAATTGTATCTAAAGAGGGTTTTGAAAATTCATTCTCTTTTGGTAATCGACAGCTTGTAAAAAGTAGATAAAAAAACATATGAATTACTTGCCCCCATGCAGGATCGAACTGCAGACCTTCAGTTTACAAGACTGACGCTCTACCACTGAGCTATAAGGGCATTTGCGACTTTACTTATCAAATGTACTTATTAGTAGTTTGAAATAGATTCCACCTCATTATAATTTATAACATTACTTTTATCTTTTTGATTACCCAATAGTTTTATCCATGGCTTCCCACTAAAATTCAAACCTCATTGTGAATCCCTAGTCGTCTGTGCAAATTATCTCTTTCATTAGTTCAGGTTAACATATCAAATATATTCTATAAAAAAATTTTAAAAAATTTTAAAAAAAATAAGAAAAAATAAGTTTAAAAATAAAGCTAAAAATCAAATATAGTACCGTAATTACACTGTACTTTCAAATGGTTCGAAATCAGTTTTTACAAACGCGCGGCTTTGATGCAAGGGAATTGTAACTCAAGTCTCGTTAAGAGCATTTACCGACCCCCAATATTGCTTGTATAATTATAAAAAACACATACAACGCTCTAATCTCAATTAGTGTATCAATTTCGAAGTACTATTTGTTGGAGGACAATCATAAAATAATAAAGTAGCATATAATAAAATACACGAAACCTATATAAAATTAACAATTAAATATACAACAATTGTACAACACAACTTAACTATTTTAAAGTAAAATTTTAACAAGTTAATTAAAAGAAGTTATACGACATTTATAATACTCATATATGTAATATACATGTAACAAAAAATTTTGGGGCCCTCAAAAATCAGGGGCCCTGTGCGGTGGCACCACTTACACACCCTCAGAGCCGCCTCTGAATACAACCATACCAAAAACTATTATAAAAGTACTAATATAGGCTATTACCGTGGTTGACCTTTTCTTTGCCATACCCTGGTTAACCTTGGCCATAATAAAATAACGATGGAAAGACGGGCCATTTTTTTTCTTGTTTTCTTCATCTATCTTTTCAATGCAGGACCATAGGTCAATCGTATCCCCGTTCCTAAGTTTACTCCTTTTCACAACTTCATCCCAACCTTGTTCAAAAGAATACGTCCCATTGTCGTACTATACGAAATTTAGCATTTTCAAATATTCCTCCTCAGGCTCAGGTACCCGTCCCAAAAACCGAACTCCATTTTGTGTAGCATTTAGTGTTTTTGGATGGAGAATATCGGCGTCAAGTCGCTTCTCCGGCATCTGTATACGGCCATCGGAAGTCAATGACAGTCGGTCGACGAATGCTTCATCGAAACCGTCAAAGTTATGAATTACCTCCTTTATATTTTCAAGTAATGCAAAGTCCATCTTTTGAAGCTTTGATATTGACCTTGTGAGATTGAGAATATCAGTGGGAAAGCTAGGTTTTGCACCCTGCTAGATCCATCAGCTTAATTTATATATAGTACATTAGAAAACTTGGATTCCAAGAACTTTCAATAAATGAATTTGGAAAGATTGGCAAGCGTGCTAGCCTATAATTTAATTGCATGGACATGTTCCAGCATGCTATAGCCTTAATTGCATGGGCATGCGTATATATTTAAAGGGTGTGCATGTTCCCGTATTTTGTTACATTTTATCCATTATAGTAATCCAAGAGCATTCACAATGGGCTTCCTAAACCACCTCCTTAGACAAATTTTAGGGAGGATTTGGAAAAATGCAACTCCAACCATGCTCCCTATCTATCTCCTAAAATAGCGAGTCATCTAGGAGCTCCTAAATCTGAGGAGAGAGAAAGGACTCCTAGTGGCTCTTTATAATTTAATGCTGTTTTATTTAATGAGTATTTCAAACCTTTAATTAATGTTAATTAATTTTTATATTATTTTTTAATAGAGATGGACCAATTAAAAAAGAGCATTTATGACTCCCTAAACTAGAGAGCATGATTGGAGTAAATTTTATAGAGAGCTCATTAAATAACTTTTATATGTTTTTTAGCTAAAATTTAACTAAAAAATAGAGAGCATGATTGTGGATGCTCTAACTACTTTAAAGATGGCTCGTCGACTGCAGTATAGAGTTTAATTTCTGTTTATTTGATTACTCTCTCTCCCTCATCATGATAAGCTCCCCCATATGTTTTCCTTTATTTCTCCTTTATTTTTTCTTTCTTTCTCATAAATTATTTCATGTCAATTAGGGAATCAGTACGCTTTAAGGCCCCGTTTGGTTCATGGGAAATGAGGCTTGGGGATGGGAAATAAATTGTTTCCCCATGTTTGGTAAGTTTAGGCATGGAAAATCGTTGCCTTGCACATGGGAAAGTATGAGGGAAAGTGAAGCCCTCCTCCCCCTCTTGAGTTTTGTTTTCCTCCTCATAGTAAAGTTTAAGAAAATGAGCCAACATTAAATATACATTTTTCATGACCATATTGTCCTCATTAACAGTTTAGAATTACAATATAACATTAAATGCTTTTTTTTAAATTTGATTTTATATGGGTATAATTGGAAAATTAAACAAACTTTTTTACATTCCTACACAAACCAAACATGTGAAAGGAAATAAAGTGGTATTTCTTGATTACTTTCCCAGGATTACCAAATATGGGAAAGAAATCTTCATTTCCCATCCTTTGGGAAATAACATGTGAAATGATTTCCCCTCAAATCCTTTCCGTGAATCAAACAGAGAATAATTATTTTTTAAGAAGTGTTGTTAATGTAGAAACCAAATAGGGATTGTGGTATAGCTTTTTTTTTATTTTAAAAAAGAAAGAGAACAACAACGGATATCAAGCGACAATGATATTTTGAATTGCCTTGCAAACAAACGAAAAGATTGATTCCACGTACAATATTGAGAAGAAAGAATTTATGAAAGTGAGGGAAGAAAGGAGAAATAAATAGAGAGGAGGAGGAAGCTGATCAACTGGGAGAGATTGAGATAGACGTAGGCCTAATGTTGACTAGTTGATAAAAAAAAAAAATTAATGGCTTGTTTGGTACCCTACTAAAAAATAATAATTTAAAAATCATGCTTATTGTAAAAATATGAGTTTTCAAATACTGATTTTAGATCTAAAAAATTGTTTGGTATTGAACTCCAAACTATTTTTAAGATCTACAAAAATTGAGATTAAAATCAAAAAATGAAAAACCCTAGATTCCCAAATTGAAATTAACAAAAGAAAAGGGGAGAGAGAGAGAAGAAAAAAACTGTAAAACCTCACTTTTTTTATTTTTTAAAATGGGCCTTTTTCAGTTGTTTTTGGGTTGGGTTTTTGAAAAATGGGCTTCACTAAACATGAATTATGAACTTTGAACTCAGAAATTATTTTTAAATTTAAAAAATTGAATCCAAGTAGGATACCAAACATGCCCTAAACTCTCCTGTATATATCTACTTTCTTATTCTCTCTTCATGTCACAAATATTCTTTCTTGTCAATTGAGAAATTAGGCTTGTTATGCCATTAACAACCCCAACAGTTATCCTTATAGAGGTCATAAAAACCGGGTTAGAGGGACTTGTGGGTTTTGATGTAAAACAAAGGAAAAAGAAGCATAATAATTGGAGACAAGACAACATTTAATGAAAGCAAATTTGGGGCAAAAGAATTGGCTTGCTCGTCGGATTTGCATGGTTGGGGTTGACAATACCCATCTCCAACTACGACGAGTTGAGGGTTTAGGAAAACATAATCTAGGCTGACAAGGCAACAAAAAATCTACAAAGAGTTCAAAATTATTAAATGTTGTAAAAGTAAATAGAGAAAGTATATGAAAGGTAAGAGTAGTTCTCAATAGCTCAATGCTCAGGTGTATCTTATTCATCTTTAGTTCCTACTATTTATAGGTATAGGAAATACATTACCATTTACCACCATTAAAAGTAGTGGGTTACAAAACATAATTACCAATTATAAATATCATCTTTAGGGCATGTTTACGTATCCGTAATGGAGAAAGTAAGGAATCAGAGAATTTAGGAATCGGGGAACTACTGAATCGGTATGGGAAGAATCATTCCCATTAAGCTGTTTACTAAACATACATAATTAATAAAGGAATGGGGTTGATTCCCATTGTTATTGTTTACTAATTTTCATGAATCAGAATTCAAATTAATTTGATTACTAAAATGCCCTGCACATTTTCACCACAACACATATATAATTGTCAAATTGGCTAAAGAGATCAAACTAATCCTGCAACAAATTAGTAAGGCGGTGTGGTGTAAACATGATTTGCACAAGTGAAGTAAGGGGAAGCAGCAGAAAAGCCTTGGTGAAGTATGCATCGTTGCTGCATGGTATCACAATCAGCAAAGGTGAGTTGGGAAATTTGCTCAAGGGCAACATTTGCATTTTCAAGGCCAGGAATTCTAAGGAAATATTCTATTTCTCATGCAAGAATCATATTTGCATGAATACAAAATTTCAGAAAAATGCTTACTCTCAAACGAAAAAATAAACTCCAATAAATATATATCTTTCACCTACGTAACTAGTAAACAATCAAATATTAATAACCTACATAATCTTCACACGATTAAATACATAATCGTCATACTACCAAAAGAAGAGATATATAATCTCCACAAAAGTCATTCACCCATTACTCATCAATCACAATGACTGTAAGCCATGCTCCATAAGATTAAATACATAATCTTTTTTTTCTTCATCAGTCATGGTAAAGAAGACCCTCAGCAAATCGTGCTCTTTGGCTAAAACGTTGGTGATACGAAATACTTGCAAAGAAGATAGGAATTCTATTTTCCTCAATTCACCACCAAGTTTAGCTTGCATATCAGCAAGATCCTTCTCTGTTGAAAGAACATTAACCAAGCCTGCAAGCTGAGGTACCATTCCTGCTACAGCTTTAGCCATAAGTCCAAATTTATTAGACATTTCATTCAAAGCATTTACCTTCCTACAAGGATTATTTGGACCACTTGCTACATCTTGCACGGGTCTCTTCTGTTGGGCACGTTGTTGGGCACTTGAGGGTTGGAGATTTGGTTGTGTAAAGGTTGTCTCATCATCTTCCAAATCCTCAACATCCTCAAATTGAGATCCCTCATATTCTGAACTCACATATTGTGACCCACCATCAGGATGTGAAAACATCTCCTCAATAAAGTCATCACCCACACTTCTATTATGATGAATACTTACATCATCTCGCCTAACGTCTTCTTCATCATCATCAGCATTTCCAGCATTTGTTCCAATAGCACGATCTTTTCCGTATATCTCTCCAAGTGCATAGTAATGTGGAAACGACTTGCCATACAAACCACTTGCATCCTTTTTGTTCTACAATTACAATATATATATATATATATATATATATATATGCATTAGTATTCTTAAATAAATATTAAAGACATAGCATAACATATTTATTTTTTAATTCGATATGCACAGAATATGATATGCTTATATTTACCTTTGCCCATGCATCAAATACACTTTTCTCACATACCAACATCATCTCCTCTTCATTCAACCCAAAACCACTTTGAGATAATGCATCAGCTAAAGCACCATATTTTCCCTTCAAAGTCTTCACCCTTGATTCAATATGGGGGGATGCCTTCAACCCAGAATTCGGAAGTTTGACTTCTAGCATAGTTTCTAATTTATTCAAGTATCCATTTTTAAAGCCCGAGTCACCTCGCCACTTGGTATTTTGATGGAGTTCCATCAAGCATTCCATCAATGTGTTATCCTCCTTAGTTGTCCAATAGCGCTTATTTTGTCCCCTTCCTCCCTTTACTTTTCCACTTGAAGTAGCAGTAGAACTCATGACAATAAATGACCTACTACATAAAATAAACAAAAAAAAGGTACATGTTTTGAATCAAAAGGCATGACAAGCAAGCAATGTCATATAACAGATGTTGTCAATGTCAAAGGCATGAAAAACAATCAATTTGCTACATAAGTGATAAATAACATGTAATTATATTGAAATTTTCGAGTTTCCAGCTCTAAAAAATGAATGAATGAATGAATAAAAAGGTTCTTAAAAACACAGGAACTCACATTAGTTGTTCATATTCAATACATTACATAAGCACAATCAATAAATAATGTCTTGAGTACATTAAATAACATGATAAAAAGAAACAAATAATGTGTTCATCACATGTCTTTATTCCCTATTTCCATTCCATGTATTCCACATTTCATTTGCAAGGTTTTGCCTCCATACACTCCACTCGTCTGAGGACTCAACTGTACCAATGTAATCATTTGTTTCCAAAGTTCCATCTATAAGCTGATTGTCCACTTGATGTTCAATAGGATCCAAAGCCATATCTCTTCTTATAAAGTTATGGAGCATACAACACATAGAAATTATACGACGTTGTGTTATAATATCATAAAAGGATGGACTCCTAAGAATTGCCCAACGCATTTTTAATAAACCGAAACACCTCTCAATAATATTTCTAGCACTCGAATGTTTCATATTGAAAAATTCATTTGGTGTCTCAGGTCGATGGCCATCCCTCCAATCATTAAGATGATAACGTTGTCCTCTAAAAGGTGCAAGGAAGCCTGTTCCGTTGGTGTAACCAGCATCCACTAAGTAATAATAACCTAATGTAAAAATAAAACAGTAAGAGACATAAACCTAAAGTGATATTTTATGCATAACGGAAAATGCACTAAATTAAAATATTGATTTTTAAATATTACCATTAGGGACTTTTAGTCCATTTCTCCTACTCAGAGCATCTTTAAGGACTCGACTATCATGTGCAGAACCCTCCCATCCAGCCAAAACATATATAAACTGCAAGTCTTGAGAGAAAACTCCCAAAACATTTGTTGCTATTTCACCCTTCCTTGTTCTGTACTTTGGTTTCTCTCGTTTTGGTACCTTCACTCTAATATAGGTTCCATCTAATGCTCATAAACAGTTCTATATTAAAATATAAAAAATTATTAATAAGGTTCTTAAAAGAAAATAAGTATTTTTGTTTTGAATAATTTCATAGCTATAAATAGTGCATACCTTAAACCACTTCCACCTATAGTCTGTTGAGTTCTCAAGTACGGGTTCTGGTGATTTTTAGAAATCCTTTTGGCATCGAATCATTGCCTTCAAGCATTCATGAAAATATTTACTAACAGTTCGTCCTGATCTAGTAAAATTAAATTTTATGACTCGATTCTTATGATGGTGTGCAAGAATATTTAAAAAAATTGCAACCATCTCTTCTGTGGACACGTTTCGGGTCGATCGTAGTTCTCCTTTAGTGACCAAAATTTGACAAAGCTTATGAAAAGATTGTCTATCCATCCTTAGTTGGTCAATACATGTAGTATCACTCTCATAAACTAGTCCATGTAGGTATTCTAGTTGTTTGTAAACTCTTATCACCGAAGGAAGACTTGGTCGATGACTTTTTCGATAAGCTAAGCGTGCATAGACATAACCCGCAGCACACACAAAAAATATTATTCGAAGGTAGACAATCAAAGCATTTATAGTAACACGTAGTTTCCTCTTTGTGGACAAACTTAATCGAGCCATTTGTCTACATGACATTAAAAAATATATATTATTCAAGATATCAATACCTCAGTATTTAAGAAAGTTGAATTTTAAGAAACTTACCTAATTTGGGATATGATATTGCTTTGCAAACGTTGCTTTCGTGCTCGACAAGATATACTCAGTCACTTTTATTAACACCTGCAAAGAACTAGAATTGTAAAATCAAATATACAGTTTGGGGTAAAGTCTACGTATTACAACAGAAGATTGTTGTCTCTTTTTTCCTGTAGACTTGCAAAAATATATATCTGATATGAAAAACAATTTAACATATGTGAAAAGATTCTTATGCTGCTGCTGGTCGCATATTTTTTTTCTTTTTTATTCGCATTTTGCTGCTGGTCAGAATTCATTCATTCATTCAAATGCTAGGAGGCCATTGCCATGTCTTTTTGTGTAACTTTCTTTTTGTCTTTTTGGTATGATTCATATTCTACAATCAGCACAAAGAGCTAAGATATAACAAAAACCAGAATGCCTGGCAATTCCTCCTACTCTCCAACACAGCAACGCAAAAAGGTCAACACACACCACTGATAAATGTACCAAAATGAAATCAGAGCATCAAAACAACATTTGGATATGTTTCCAGACAAAACTATAATGTGTATTTCAGCAGTGAAAGTCAGAGTATTGATATATAGAACACAAACTAGAATAGATCACAATACGAACCCACAAAATCATTGATGCCAATACCATAACGTGTATTTCAGCAGTCAATGTCAATATATTGTATATGCAACCCACAAATTTGATATTGTCATCACGCTCATAGAAAGAGAGAAAACTAGATACTGTCATTGTAATTCTTCCATGATTTCTAACATTGTTATACAGTCAGAGGGTTAAAGTTAGCAGGAAATGAGAAAAAATAATCAGCTCAAAACACAACAGAAAATTATAAGAAACATGAAGAAAAATCCAACAGAAAATTATAAGAAACACAACAGAAAATTATGTGAAAAGTTTCTTCTGCTTTAAATTATAAGCCGTGTAAACAAAGCTAAAGAACAAAAAAATCAATAGAAAATTGAAGAAACATGAAGAAAAATCCAAGCAACAATAACCATTGATAGAATTATGGAATGGAAGGGAGACAGAAGATAGAAGAAGAAGAAAAAGGTAGATAGATAGATAGATAGAATGACTTACATAGCACAAGGCGTTTCTACTGCATCAGGGAGGCTGTGTTTGCAACGTTAAGATGAAAAAGAAGTTGGAGTGTCTTTGAACTCCTTCTTAGCGTGAGTTTTTATTTTTTTCAGGGTTTGGGTTGTTTTGGAATTATGGTAAAGTGGTAAGGGTATTTTTGGAAGTTATTAAGGGAAAACATGAATGGGAATCGTATCGACTACCCCCCCTAGTTGATCTGATACCTGGTTTTGAGGGGATGTGATTACGGATTTTGAGGTAGGGCCCACTTATTTTTTCATTCCTGATTGCAAGTAAACGCAGGGGAAGTCAAGAATGGAAATCATTCCCTTTCCTCTCATACCCATTACTGATACGTAAACATGCCCTTAGTGCATAGGTTACAACCCTATAATGATAGGTATAATGATGGGTATAATGGAGGAATTACAATGCGTTTATAATGGGCATCCATAACCTTTGAGTTTACAACATTAGAAAATTAGAGAATAATAATAATAAAATATGTTTAAGAACAAAAAGAACAAACAAGGATGACCAATTCTTTATTTAGATATTATTTTAAAAAACTAAAATTTAGTCTGTGTTATAAAACTAGGGGGATTTGTAGAGAGCAATAAGATGAAGGGAAAGACAAAATTTGTTCTATGAACTTGTATCAACTTATCTTATTCATATTTGATAAGCGTCTATTTATAGAGATAACCATACAATGACATTGTTGCCCCATTAAAAACCTTGCTTGGAACCTAATGGAACAAAACTGAAGAGAAGGGGAAAAAAGTGCAACTTTCTTCTGGATCATTGATATAGTGTTAGACACACTTATGTTGCCTCGTTAAAACCTTGCTAGGAAAAACCCAATAGGACAAAAACCTAGTTGAAGGGAAAAAAAGTACAACGCGCATATGTTCTGTATGTAGTAGAATTGGGATGCTCCCCTTGATTGATATCTCCCCCTGATTTTCATGAACTTCTGGAATTTTGGTTTCAGAAAAAGCTTTGATAAAAAGGTTCTCTAGATTATCTTGTGAACTAATTTGTTTAACTCCAATCTCTTGGCTTTTTTTGAAACTATGTCACCCTTTATGAACCCTTCTCTGATTTGACCAATACAAGCAACATTGTCTCCATACATGATCGTTTATCACACTATTCCACCTGTTTTTCACTTCCAAATGATTGAACTATTTAGTAGCATCAACAACTAATCTAATAGTTAGAATATGTTACAACAATATCAAATTTGAATTCAAAATACTCTAACTCTTAGTGTTAACTCTTAATCAAGAATATCATGGTACTTTATATCCTTCAAGGGGTCGCTTCATGCGATATATCTCAAATATTTCATGAGCTTTGAGGATCTCCATATGCCATACAGTCTTAATAAATATGCATTTAACACAAGCTATAAGTTTCGCATTAAAATAACAACTATACTTACAGAAATGTGGATGCATCTACGACGATATGGGAGACTAAATGTAATAACCTCAAAATTGGGATTTTGTTGTTATTAATATTTCGAAAAATCATATGAGGTGGATAATAATATTGGGTGTTTTATGAATTTGGTTTGATATGAAAACATTGGAATTAAGTGACTTAATCTCAAATTTGGACAAAAATGCCCTTACGATTAAATTTTTGATTTTTCAAAGGACGTTGAAGAAATTGAATTGAGAAAATTGTGATTCTTCTTTAAAAGAAAGAGCTTGATCTCACGAATGCATAGGCACAAACGGTTCGTGAATCCGAGTTTAAACGAAGGAGTTATGCTTGTTTGAAGTTTCAAGGATTTAATTGCAAAATTAAATAGTGACAGATTTTGGTTTATAAATTATGGAGGGATTACTGTGCAAGTCAGAATTTTCAGGATTACTGTGCTTAAAGTGTTGAGATTCCGTCGTTTTGTCGACGATCGAAGCCTCACAAATATGGACCATTGATCGAAGATGATCGGACCATTGGATCGTGTCCAATTTTAATTATGTTGTAGCTGGTATTGTTAGGAGTCAGTAGGTATAGACGGATTGATGATCGGATGTCCCGATCTTAAGTTGTTATGTTTCAAAGTTAAGGCGAGCGATCGCCATCCGATCGTGCGATCTAGAACGATCCGACCGTTGGATTGGGCCCAAATGGCTACAATCGGGATTAGTTGGGTCCATTGGTGCAATCGAATTTGAAATCTGAGGTTGTGAGCCCAAGGCGAATTTTTGGGGTGTCGGTTAGACATGTGGGACCCACGGGACCCAAATAGTGACCTTTTGGACAATGGGTGTCATTGGTCATGATTTGACGTTGACAACACGTATGTCACAGTTTTGGAGTTGGTTGGACAAGATTTGATTGCTTTGGATCCCCCGTTGGTCCAAAGGGCGTTTTCGTCATTGAATGCGAAATCTTGGATTTTGGAGTTTTGTGCTAAGTTGAGTTATGTACTTTGCTTAGGTACTATTGGAGTTTGAGTTAGTAGTTGAAGTTTGAGATTGAGGATTCGTTGAGTTGAAGACGCAGCTTGGACGAGAGGTGAGTAAAACCATCCTAATCGTGAGTAAAATCACGAATTATTATAATTATTATAATGTGACCTTGGATAATGTTAATGGCTATAATTAACATGTTGTTTGTGATTTTGTAAAATGTTTTAATTGATTTAAAACACATGAGCTTGTTCATCAACGGTTTATGAGGTAAGTGAAACCTATTTTGTTTTGAATTGATTCTTTTTGTTGGAGATTTTGGCGTTGAACCATATAACATATGTTGTGGATGTATGGTAGAAATTCACTCATGAATAACCACATAAATATGTATTGATGTGATTGGTGTATTTGGCGATAAAACAATGTTTAATGTGAAACGACATTTTATATTGTTTTGGTGTTGATGGATTTAGGGGAGAATACCTTAAATCCCTTCTGAGTTTGTCAGGTGGGCATTCTCATGGCAAATATTGAGGGTTAAATTACCATAGGGAGCAAGACCCAAGAACAGTTAGAGCTCTAGTCTGGCGCCATCTAGTACTCATGACTGGAGTGTAATCATGAGTGAACACTACTTTGGAGGTTCGTAGTGTTACAGATTAGAGGTTCATAGTATTCTCTCTTCTATCCGTCGAATATTTGATGTGTGAAAACTACTTTGAAATAAAAGAGTTTTGGTGTGGTCACAAATGGTGATCGAAACAGTTCTTTAAATAAAATAAAAGAATTGTGATTGTGATGATATTGATGATTATGATTACCTTGGTTATACAAGGATTGTGGTATGCTAATGAAAGTGCATGTGTTTGTATATTATGTGTAAATTGACATATTATACTTTGGACGTGGTTTATTCATATAAGTTTTAAAAAGCTTACCGGGTTGTTCTGTGGTGAACCCGGTGCACTATTCAATGGTATAGGGGAAAATTCTACAGGTGGTAGAGACCGTGAGCAGGAGAATTGAGATAAGGAGCTTGAGGCTTGTTGGTGGTTACACAGAGTGCAAAGTGTGGTGTGA
Source organism: Prunus yedoensis (assembly GCA_005406145.1). Classification (NCBI taxonomy): domain Eukaryota; kingdom Viridiplantae; phylum Streptophyta; class Magnoliopsida; order Rosales; family Rosaceae; genus Prunus; species Prunus yedoensis. Next base: position 69,187 of record BJCG01000256.1, read on the forward strand.
GAGTGTTGGTGAGTGTTAGACTTCCGCTATGTAAAATAAGCTCTGAAGAGCGGATTATGTAATATGATGATTGTTCATTTTATTATGTAAGTTTGTAATGTAATATTTGACTCAGAAGAGTTGAGTCAATATTGACATTGTGGTTCGGAACAATGATGTAATATCAAGAAAGAAAAATTAAAATTTCCAGGTACTTTTGTTGAAGGTTTTGAGCTTCACATCCCGGATTGTTGGTTGTTTTGTTTTAAATTCATTGTTGGTTGTCGTTGAAAATTCGGGGTGTGACACTAAAATCATGTCTCTACCAGGAAACCTTACATCATATTAGTAATCTTATTTCACTTCACAAACACCAATCCGTAACCTTCATACTTAACATTTGTAATTTGGTTTTTGAGTTATATGTTCAATATCCAAACCTTCATATTTAGTGATAAATGGAATTGCCTATTTCCATTTTTGGGCAATCACTTTACTCGTCGATATTCATGAAATGTGATTTAATATAATCATAGCCCTTGATGATTGTAGTAGCTACTAATAAACCAAATGTATTATCGATTTGTGATCTCACAATTCTCCTGTGCATGCGCATGCATAATTTATAAGCATCTCATTGCTTTGGGATACCAATGCCTCTTCAGGGGCTTATGTTGTCACTTATGGGACAAACATCTCTTTTAAGATGATTATTTAGAAAATGTGGATCATAACCTCCTAGAGAGCGTTATTTTTTTATAGGGCTTGAATTTTTCAAATAATATTTACATCTGGGGAGTTAAGTCTTTAGAACCTATATTTATGTCATACTCCAGGCATGCATTATATATAGTCACTTATTGTCATGTTAATAAATTGTGATACATAAATATCAATCCATGCTTGCTGAGACAAAATAAACTCACCATCATTATTAAGTCAAATTGACTAGATTGGATAATGTGGGAGTTGTGCTCGTAAGCGTCTTGACAAGAGACAAATATGTGACCATTTTAGTATGCACATTCAGTAAAACTGGTGAAGTGATCCATAATTAAATGTTGTATAGGCTCACAAATATCCCTTTGAATTATTTAAGGAAAAAGGGGCCCAAAGTCAATTTTTGATCGAGATGATCTTATGACAGCTTTTATTTGTGAGCATGCTTTACAATGATATTTGTTGGATAAGACAATAGTTTGAGTCTTTAAATGATGTCCTTACAAATTTATAAAAATCTTATGTATCATTGTGGAATATGGATTGCCAAGACAGTCATGCCACAACATAAAAGTTATCCAGTCAATGAACTTCTGGTTCATGACATCATAATCTCAACTACTTTAATAGTTGTGTAATATTGAGGCCTCTTGAATGTCTGCTTCATGAAATCATAAACTTCATACCCACAAAAGAAAGTAGGAAGTTTCTCCAATAGACGCCTCTGATTGTCAACATTTGCGCGGTAATACAAAACATTACCATTGTAAAACGAAATTAACTAATAACCCAACATAAATAAAATAAAATAAATTGAGTAAAGTGGTATAAACGATGAATAAAATAAATAAATTAAAGACTATGAAATTCCAAGATAATTCAATATTAAAGTAGATTTAATATGTATATATAACTACAAGTTTAAGAATTGGATTTCCACCCAATTTAGGTTCATATAGGCACAAATAAGTAATGAACTTCAGGTTCATATATAGTATTAAGATCCATGAAAAACTATGAACTTCAGGTTCATATCAACATATATTTGAAACTTTAGGTTCGAATACGTAGATCTAAATAAATTGAATTAATAGTTGTGCATTGAACTTCATAGTCAAATCAGTATATATGCACTCAAAACTTTTGGTTCGGATTCTTGACATATGTGGGCCTCATGGAATTTTGATTTTGATTAATATAAAATCAAGGAGTTTCATGTCCTTATGTGCTTTTTAAATTTGTGGAAGACTTCACGTGCTCAATTATTTGGAATCAAAGAACTTCAGGTTCTAATTCAATCAAAAAAACTCCATGTCTTAATCTAGTTATATGATGAGGATCGAGGAACTTCGGGCTTTGATATTTTGTATAATACAAACTCATCATAACAAAGCTGTAATTAATTAAGATAATGCTTAAAATTAAATAAATAAACAAGTAAATAAAATATGGCATTATATTCATGTGTAATAAGAATAATATATTTTTTTTCTTAAACGAGCATGATGAAGTCTGATGGTGAGTACAAAGAAACTCTATACCATGTGATGACTCTAGCTCATATAAGAAGAAAGAAAAATCAGAGAAAGAAAACATACCAAGAGCAATGTCATGTTGATAACATGTTATAAAACCAGAGGGAATTGTAGAGAGCAATAAGATGAAAAGAAAGACAGAGAATTTGTTCTATGAACTTGTATCAACTTATCTTATTTCATCTTTGATAAGGGCCTATTTATAGGCTTACAATAGAGGTATTTAACCCACAATTTATAGCTACTAATTACAATAATAAGGGCATAGGTTACAAAGCAATAAGGAGTGGAGGTAATGGCTATTATGGTGGTCATCCACATTCCATAGATTTATAACGGTCTGAAATACAACCGTATATATATTAGTGGGTTCTAGTTAACCTTTTTTTTCCTAAATTACCCTAGTTAACCTTGGCCATAATAAAATAACGGATAAATGCAGGCGGACCATTTTTTCTCTCTTTATCGTCATCTATCTTTTCGACGAAGGACCACAAGTCAATTGTGTCATCATTCTTAAGTTCCATCTCTTGCACAACTTCATCCCAACCTTGTTCAAATGAATATGTCCCATTTTCGTACTTGACCAAATTTAGCTTTTGCAAATGTTTATCACCATTAGACTTGCATCCGAGCAACCACACTTCCAATTTGTGTGTAGCTTTCAGTGTCTCTTTCTCTTTTGGATGGAGAATATTGGTGTCAAGTTGCTTCCCCTTTATCTGTATACGGCCGGAAGTCAAAGACAGTCGGTTGATGAACGCTCCATCGGAAAGGTCAAAATCATCAACTACCTTCTTTATATTGTTAGGTAATGCCACCATGTTTTGAAGATTTGATACTGCTGTGAGATTTAGAAGATTAGTGGGAAAGCTAGGTTTTGCACATCCTACTGAATCCATCTGCTTATATATATATATGTATATATATTACATTAGGAAACTTGGATTCCAAGAACTTTCAATATATGAATTTGGAAAGATTGGCAAGCGTGGTAACCTATAATTTAATTGCAGGGACATGTTCCAGAGCATGCTATGGCCAATATTAATTGCACGGACATGCATATCTATGTAGGATCTTGAGCCTGCATTTAGACATTGCGCATTTTCCCATATTTTACTAGATTAATTTGAGTCATTCTAGTATAATCTAATTACTTAAATGGCATGTTTACTAATTCATAATTGGATTAGGAGGAATTGAATTGAGGAGGAGTTGAATTGAAGTTGCTAAACCATATAGAATTGGGGTAGGAGTAGTTCTAATTACTAAAATGTCCTCATTGTTGGGTTAAAGCATATGGCAAATTTGGAATTTTGAAAATTGTGTGAGGATATAATGGGTAAAAAAGATGAATTCCTAATGAATTAGTTCTCCAGGAATTAGAATACCACCTCCCACTCAAGAATTGAATTCCTCTCAAATCAAGAATTCAATTCCTAATTTCATGTGGGCCCCACTTACTTTTCAATTCCTTGATGTGAAGTAAATGCAGATAGGTGGAATTCAATTCTTGATGAGAATTCCAATTCTTGATTAGTAAACAGACTAAAAGAGTGTTGCTATTTCCACCCATTGTCCTATTTTCCCACCTACCTTATCTTCTCACCCACCATGTAAATTTGAAAAAAACACAAATCCTACTATCCACCCACCATTATTCCTAAAATACCCTTTAATCCATTTTGAAGAAAACACAAACACTTACACAACCTATCAATTAACTTTCGCCAATGTCCCACAAACTTTGAAATCATTTCATTCCAAGTACACTCAAATTCAGACTTTGTCTCACCTTCTTCAAGACACTTGTTGAATAACCTCTTAAACTCAGGAATGGCATAGTAACTTGCCAATTTTAGTGTTGCATTTCTTGATATGTGCCATGTGCATAAACTATGACATGTTCCAAGAAAAGCTGTGGAGATGGCATTTGCCATTGCCTGACATTTATCAGTATAAATGGATATAGGTTTTCGATTTCCCATGGATTCTAAGAATGTCTCAAACAACCACCGAAATGTAGGAATCTTTTCATCCAACAAAAAAGCACAGCCAAACAACACATTATGCCAATGATGGTTAACCCCTACAAAAGGAGCGCAAATCATGTTGTACTTGTTGGTTCGATATGTAGTATCAAATATGATCATGTCCCCAAAGCACTCATAATCAAGTTTGGACCTTCCATCCCTCCAAAAAAAGTTTGTCATTCAGTTTCTTGATCTACTTGCATTGTGTAAAAGAACATTGGATCTTTAACTTGCTTGTGCTTGAAAAGATTGATCAAGCTTTGAGCATCGCCTTCTTCAAGTAGATACATTTTTTCCCTATGACAAAATTGTAGCAATCTGTCTTTGTAAATCCAACATTTTGAGATCCGCATACATCTTTTGCTAAATACGAGTATGTATTTGAAGTTCTTATACCTGCACTCACTATGGTTTTAATCACACCCTTATGAGATTATGAAATTTTACAATTTGATCGTAAAATTTATCTTTCATCTGGTCTTGCAAGCTTATGATTGTGATCAAGATTAAAGGTAGAAACTTTCCACACATCACCTTCTAATGAAAATCGAATTCTGGCTTCGCACCTGTTCTAGTCTCTAGTCCATCAATTGCTTTCTCTTTACAAGGGTCACCATCTTCTCTAAAACCTTCTTTTAAACACACAAAATTAAGTTGTCTCATAACTCTATATTTGTCATATCTTTTTTGTTTTCTTCGAATGCTAAAGCCAATGCTTGTTGTACACAATTTTGCAATACAAATTTTCATCGGAAGATTCTTCAAGATTCCCAAATATTGGATTTTTTTCTTGATCGTTGCTTTTGGTGTTTTCTTCATCACTTCCGAGATCAATGACTACATTATTCAACGAAAGAAATAATTTTTGTGAGATGATAATGAATAACTATAGGAAGAAATAATTTTCGTAGCATAGAACACAAAAATAAATTTAAAAAAATCAATAAATTGAGTAGATTAGAAGGTAATATAACATATAAATGATAATAACTATAGGAAGCAGTAAAAAGAAAGAATATTTATCCAAATGAAGCTGCATAAACCATTGATCTATGATATTTTTATTATACTGTGCAAATATGTTGTAATAGTAATTTAAAATGTAACGAAACACTTGTAATAGAAAAAAGAAGAAAAAAATATAGAAATTAAAAGACCATGCTGGAGCAAAGCCAATACATATGCATAAGTTGATGTTCGAGGGCAACCCCCAACGTTCAAAGAATCTGGAACAAAGCCAATATAATATATGCATGTTGACTCAAAAGTAACTCAATCCACAATATAATAATCCAATAAATCAAAACTCATGAAACAGTCCCAAAAACTAAAAAAGTAGAGACATGTGGGAGTAGGGTGCAGGTCATCACCTTTTTCTTTGTCCATGGATAAAGTAGCTGAAAAAGTACAGCAAGCTACTGTACCTGACAACAAAAGGGTAATTGTCAGAGAAAATTTGTATCTTTAGGGTTTTGTTTGAAAAACTGAAAATTGATAAATAAAAAATGGAAAGATTCTCGATTGCAGCAAAAGGCTAACGTAGTTAAAAGTTACTCCAATTTTAAGGCTAAAAATAAATTATTACACGTGCCTCGTTCCTATTGGCAGGTACACCGGACAGTTGGTGTATCGGGTACCTACAAAAATTTCTCATGGAGTTGACATTCTTTGAGTTTCCCAGTATTATAATGAACTGCTAACACTTGAACTAGGCTTCTTTGGATAAACTCTATCAAGTATTCTTCTGCAACATCTTCCAATGTTTTCATTCTCTGTTCCTTTATAAAGCCTTCAATGATCCATTGACGAATTAGTCTACCAAATTTGATGCTGCAATTTTTTGGATATGTCCCATCCCAAAGTATATGAATTAAGGTCTGAGTTAGTAAGGTAAATCATAATAGATAAATGAAAGAATTTTTGTAACATCTGCCAAATGAGATCCTCTAGTAAGATGCTTCCATAATCCAAGAATGAAATATCTCTATCATTCTTGTTCTTGCTCCCAAACTTGAATTAGAGACCATATATTGAGGTAGAGTACGAAATAACAAATCGTATTGTATTCGGGGCTGGGCCCGGAGTATAAACCCATTTAACTTCGATTATTATTATTAGTCCTTGCAAATATGATTAGATTTGTCTTCACAAAATTACAGCAAATCTTGAATCTTCTTTCTAAAATTGAGAAAAGCTCACATCTACTATCTTTAAAAGGATCATGGCCTCCCGCATGACATTATTGACTTGACATTCTTTGAGTTTCCTAGTATTATAATGAATCGATGACACTTGAACTATGCTTCTTTGGATAAGCTCTGTCAAGTATTCTTCTGCAACGTCCTCCAATGTTTTCCTTCTTCGCTCTTTTATAAACCTTCAACGATCCATAGATGAATTAGTCTACCACATCTAATTCTACAATTTTCTGGATATGTCCCAAAGTATATGAAGCAATGTCTGAGTTGGTAAGGTAAATCATAATAGCTAAAAGAAACAATTTTTGTAACATTTGCCAAATGAGATCCTCTAGTAAGCATAATCCAAAAATGAAATATCTCTATCATTCTTGTTCTTGCTTCCAAACTTGAATTAGAGAGCACATATTGAAGTAGAGTTCGAACTAACAAATCGTGTCGTATTAGGACCTAGGCCCAGAGTACAAGCCCATTTAACTTTGATTATTATTACTAGTCATTGCGAATATGATTAGATTTGTCTTCACAAAATTATTGCGAATCTTGAATGTTTTTACAAAAATTGAGAAAAGCTCACATCTCCAATCTTTAAAAGGATCACGGCCTCTTGCATGACATCATGGACTTGACATTCTTTAAGTTTCCCTGTAATATAATGAACCGATGACACTTGAACTAGGCTTCTTTGGATAAGCTTTGTCAAGTATTCTTCCGCAACAGCTTCCAATGTTTTCCTTCTCTGCTCCCTTATAAAGCCTTTATTGATCCATTGCTGAATTAGTCTACTGCATTTGATGGTGTGATTTTCTGGATATGACCCAAAGTATATAAAGCAAGGTCTGAGTTGGTAAGGTAAATCATAATAGCTAAAAGAAAGAATTTATGTACCATTTGCCAAATGCTAGCAGGCACATTAGAGGTTCGAAACCACACAAATTGATGGATTTTTTTTTTTTTTTAATAAATGAAATAATAAATCCTCACTTTGGAGCCTTCAAATGAAGTATGGGTTGGAAAATTTTCAATTTCATTGGGTTGGTACTCCTGGGCCAAGCCCAAATACGACACGATTTGTTATTCCGTACTCTACTTTCTAATTCAAGTTTTGAGAGCAAGAACAAGAATGATAGAGATATATCATTCTTGGATTATGAAAGCATCTTACTAGAGGATCTCATTTGGTAAATATTACAAAAATTCTTCATATACTTTGGGACATGTCTAGAAAATCGCAGAATAAGATGCGGTAGACTAATTCGGCAATGGATCGTTGAAGGTTTATAAAAGAGAGCAGCGAAAGAAAACATTGGAGGATGTTGCAAAAGAATACTTGACAGAGCTTATCCAAAGAAGCATAGTTCAAGTGTCATCGGTTCATTATAATACTAGGAAACTCAAAGAATGTCAAGTCCATGATATCATGCTGGAGCCCATGATCATTTTAAAGACAGGAGATGTGAGCTTTTCTCAATTTTAGAAAGAAGATTCAAAATTCGCAATAATTTTGTGAAGACAAATTATCTAATCATATTCGCAAGGACTAATAATAATAATCAAAGTTAAATGGGCTTATACTCCGGGACAATTTGTTATTTTGTACTCTACTTCAATATATGGTCTCTAATTCAAGTTTGGGAGCAAGAACAAGAATGATAGAGATATTTCATTTTTGGATTATGGAAGAATCTTACTAGAGGATCTCATTTGGCAAATGTTACAAAAATTCTTTCTTTTATCTATTATGATTTACCTTACTAACTCAAACCTTAATTCATATACTTTGGGACATATCCAACAAATCGCAGCATCAGATTTGGTAGACTAATTCGTCAATGGATCACTGAAAGCTTTATAAAGGAGCAGAGAATGAAAACATTGGAAGATGTTGCAGAAGAATACTTGACAGAGCTTATCTAAATAAGCCTAGTTCAGTATCAGCGGTTCATTAATAATAATACTGGAAAAAACTCAAAGAATGTCAAGTCCATGATGTCATACGGGAGGCCGTGCTCCTTTTAAAGACTGGAGATATGATATTTTCTCCATTTTTGAAAGACGTTTACGATTTGCAATAATTTTGTAAATACAAATCTAATCATATTCACAATTACTAATAATAATAATTAAAGTTAAATGGGCTAGTACCCCTAAGTGATGCTTATAATAGATTATACTAGAATGGCGTAATAATAAAGCTGACCATTGGATCTCATCTCACGCAACACTACTAGAAAATCTCTTTATAAGCCAATTGGTAGATTGTGGTTTATATTCATGTTGGCCACATATTGACCACGGCATATATATATATTATAAGTCACTAATGCACAGTAACCTTGACCATACACTACCGATGGCCACACTATTGATTTGTTGTGGCTAGGCCAAATGTGGCTTATGCCTCCATTTTCTAGTTGTGCAAGTAATTGAATTTGTGACTCTGTGCGGTATTTGACTTGCATGATTATTTTAGTTACTCATTGAGCTAGTGGTTTGCTCATGTAACAAATTTTTTTTTAGTTAACACAATACAAATCTTCTTTCTCAAATTCCCCTTTTCTCTCTCTTGAGTTATGTTAATTTGTTATCAGAGCCCTCGGTGCCCTTCATGTGAACTAGTTCCTATCATATGTTAAATTTGTGTTAATGGCAAAATTATGAGGCGAACTTTGTTTTGATTCGACTAGGGGATTAGGGCTAATGGAGTACTAACGAATCTAATAAGGTCTTTGGCGGGATCCGGGCATCACAAATGTGTTTTATTTATTTTTATTTAGGCTTTTCCATGTACCGTGAGGAATTAATTAACGAAGCTTGATGCATAGCATATTTCTAACTTCCTACAAATGATATGCCAATTTGATATATTGACTTTATTTCATTTTTACGTGAAAAAGGACTTGTAGCTTAAGTGGTTAATTATTAATAATATTTAACTCGGAACTCGAGATCTCGTGTGTTCGAGATTTGTAGGCGGAGTTTATGATCTAATCCAAGTTTCAAATTTGTTGCCCATTCCATTTCAAATTTTCCTTTTGAGCATACCAAACAAGGAAATTATTGATTGTCATACCTTTTTCCCAATTATTGAATCCAATTTGTTCATCCAAACACTTTGTTATTGTAAGCTTGCCATCGGAGAAAAAGGTACATGTAAAGTCGAAAAAATCATGCTTAACATAAGGTTAATCAACAACAGAAACTCAAAATTAACTGAAAATTCATTATGACATAAGAGGGTAATACTTAATAACAACGGGATGAACCAAACAAAAAAAGATCGGCCAAGTGCTAATTGCATAATAGTAAAACATCATCTTAAACAAAGCTAGAACTTTAGGAAGAAAACGGTGCACATCAAAAGCCATATCGAAGATACTTCTTAGTCTATGACGGTAACAGTATTAGCATTAGCCTGGTTATTGAGGCCATGCACGTACTGCATAACAAAAAATCTTGTGGACTCACCATCCACAAAGGACCAAAGGTCAACAGGAACTTCAACCCTAAAGCGGTTGCGGGAAACAACATTTCTCCATTCGTTCTGAGAACCAAAAACATACATCCCATTTCCCTTCTTGACCAGCTTGGTCAAGCTAGTAAAGCCCTCAGGCTCTATAAGCTTTACGGGGATGGAATCTCCGTCATTGGCCAGCTTTTCCTTCTCCTTGGAGTGGAGAATGAGGCTGAGCAGCAGTGCCTGGGGTATCATCAGATACTCACTGCATATGTCACGTTGGAACTTCAAAAACAATCGGCCTACGAGCTTCACATCCTTACCCTTCAGTTCACGGATCTTATCTTTTGTTTTTTGAGCCAACGCAAAGTCTGCCATCTTCGAAAACCTTGGTATTTAGGAGATGATGACCTAGTGAGGCTGAGAATATAAGTGAGGAAACTAAGAACTTGTGCCCTATGATCGGCCTCTATACATGTATATATAGCTGTAAATAACTAGTTTAGGAAACATGGTTTTCAAGAATTTTCAATATTTGAATCTTGAAAATGACCAGCCTTCTAGCCTACATTAATTGTTAGGTAGGCATGCATATCCATTAGGAATTATCTTATAACCATAAAGATGTGAGCATGCATATAAGGATGAATATTTGGAGCCACTACGCTTTAAAATAAAAACATTAGAAAATTAGATTATGATGACAGATTTAATCCTAAATTTTGCTCCTAATTTATACCCAACTCATGAGTTTTCCTTATATCACCTGATTAGTTTGCTATAAAAAATTGTTTTATTTATTCCTAAAATGCCTTTTTTTTTTTTTTTCTTTCTATAATCCAGCGAACAATCATTGCATCAATTTAATTTTGAAAATATAGGTTCACCTTATACCAAATGTGGGTACTAAAGTTCATGAATCTACCACCAAATGAGTAGTTAAATATATATTTTTTTTAATTGAGTAATTATATATATGTATATATGTAAAGGTTTTCATATGTTGGCCTCGCAGATTTCACTTGTCATATATAGGCATATGCAAAATATAAAGTTCATTGCAGCTTAAGCGGTTAAGAGCATTTACAGTTGAACTCGATATCCTGTGTTCATTTCCTATCTCTCCTTGTATCGCTTGTATAAAAAAAATAAATTTTAAAAAAAAGACATTAATATTATTATGAATTCACGCACTAACAAATTGTTCCACGTTTAATGTTTGATTTTTAAGGACCTCCAAGTTCCGACCGTACCAATCAAACCACCTAGCTGCGAAACACATAGACAAATATCAAATTTCAAGTAAATTTTTAGTCTTCCATTGCCGCAGAAGCAAAGGAGTTTTGTGGTTTGTTTATGTACAACGACTTGTATGTATCTATTTTTATGCATCCGTGATACTATCATTTGCAAGGGGCCTATAGTTAGTGGTTAAGAGCATTTATCTCTGCACATGAGAATCTAGATTTGGTTCCTCCGTCCCCTAATAACGTTTGTATATATAAAATTAAAAAAAACCCTCCAATCATTTGGATCATTGAAATATAATACAAAGTGGGCCCTATAAAAGTATTTCTCAAATAATCCATCAACTGAAACTATTTAATATACACATATATAGACATTTCTCTTTCTGGCATGCCCTAAAATCACGAGTACGCTCCTTCTTTTGGGACGAGTTACAAGTTGGTTTACGAGCAAACAACCTTACATAAGTTTTACGAAGCAATTAAATCTCGAAAATACCAACCCCTACAAATTCTCAAATAGAAAAACAAAGACTCCAAACTCGAAACATGACAAGGTTTCAAAAAATAATGTGGTTCATAAAGGGACTTGCCATGATAAAACCAATAGTCGGGTTAGAACCTCGGACCTAATAAGATCCATTAGTGTTTTGCTTGGCCACAATTTAAAGTGTTTTTCGTTTAGGTGCACAGTACATATTAATAGTTGTTATTTTCATGTTTTTTTGAAACACCATGTCATCTATTTTATTGGTCACAATATATATACATATATTTATATTATCTATATATATAAAGCAAAAGGCAGAGAATGGTGAAACATTCAAAATACTAAAAAATGCCCTTAGTTAATGCAAACATTAAGAATTGAGATTATTAATTAAATGAGGACAATATGGTAAATTCACACTTTTTCATATTTAAAAAAATTAAAATTAAAAGAAAATTCAGATAATGACATATTTTTATGGAACACAAGTACCCATTATCTTTTTTAATTCTAAAATAGATTTTAATTTTTTTTTTAAAAGCCTCTCGCATGCGCGGAAGCACGTGCGGATAGGCTAGTATTATATTATAGGAGACACACAATTAATAATAATACATTGGGCATAGAAATTTGGGAAATAGCCTTTAATGCCACCGGTTTTATAATTTTAAGTGGAAATATCAGCCCTCCCAAATTTTTTTCCAAATACCACCTATAAATACAAACTTAGTGTCCGGTTATTGGCCAAATATCACTTATTTCTGAAATTGACTTCTCTCTCATCTCTCTTCGCTCCGGTCGCTCTATCTTATCTCTCTCTCGCGTGTAGCTATCTCTCTCTCTCTCTCTCTCAGACGCAGTCTCTTCCTCCCTCTGCTCAGCTCCATCATTCACCGCGACAGGTACTGTTCATCGTCATTTCGCTTAGTCTGAAGTTGGTTTAGGGTTTATGTGTTTGTATGAAATTGGTTTAGGTGTTTCTTCGAAATTGATTTAGGTGTTTCTTAGAAATTAGTTTAGGGTTCAGGCAATTATCTGAAATTGGTTTACAATTTAGGGGTTTATGTGAAATTGGGTTAGGGGTTAGTGTAACATCCCGACCCAAAATAAAAGGAATAGTGAATTAATTAATTTCAAGATTTATGAATTTACAATTTTGCCCTCGGAGTAGGGATAATTTGGTCATTTTATTTCCGGAAGGAATTGGGGGCAGCGGGTTGTATTTTTATGTAGATCGTACCGAGATGAGTCCGTAGACACGTAGTGGGCTTGAATTGGAGTTGTAACAAGAAAGTTACGATCAAAATACCTTCAGTGGCATAATCGTAATTATTTCGGGATGGGATTTTAAATAAAAATCAGAAATTCTCTCATTCTCTCTCTCTCTCCCTCCCGTGCGACCCAGCCCCTCCCCCTCCATTTTTTCAGTTCAGCCGGTGGCTTCCAAGAGCCACCGCCGCCGTCACAGGCCACGGTTGGCCACGAGATCGGACCCAACTGAACCGCCGCCACTCCCTCTTCACTTCCTGACCGGTCTCAGCCCCTGGAAACGCCGGAATCTCGCCGGAAAACTGCCAAAAACGCGCTGGTTTTTGACAGAACTTCCAGCTGCTCGTTCTCCCTCATTTCTCCACCAAATTGGACGTGTAAGGTATGGATTTCCATCTATTTTTCCTGATCTAGCTGCTGGTTGAGTAGGATTGCATCAATTTTGAGCGTGGGTAGTTCGAATTTCGAATTTAGGTTTGGCCGGACTTCGGGTTGAATTTCCGGCCACTTCCGGCCACTTTTTGGCCATAGCCCAAGAACAAAAGTGACTCCAAATTAGGTGTATTACCTAGGGTAGGAGTCTCGGCCCGAGATTATGAGATTTTCCGGCGATGCGATATCGCTTTGGACACCCACGCGCTGCCAGCGCGTGCGGCGGCGCGTGGGCACTGTATCAGAGGGGCATTTTGTCCCAATGCGATCCCCTGGTTGTCACGAGCACGTATGATTTTACGGATCTCAATTTGGATAACGTTTGAACCCCGAACGGATTTTACATAATGTGTGATTTCCGGGTTCGATAGGTTAGAACCGTTGGATCGTTTCCAATTTAATATGTATTGATCTAGGTTTTCCTAGGATCGTGTAGGAATTCGCGGATCGGGAATCGGAGCCCCGGATGTTCCGATTTAAATAGTTAAAGTTTGTGTTTTACGATAACAGTCCGATCGTGCGATCGCGAGCGATCTAACAGTCCAATTCGGACTAAACTTGCAGGACATGTATCCTAGACCTTGTGGAACCTATAGGAATTTTCGGATCGTAAAACGGAGGTTGTAAGGCCCGTGGGCCCGATTGACCAAATTTAGAAAGTTTGACCCTCGGTTGACCGTGAGTCTTCCGAGGTAGTTTCACACTTCGAAAAGTATTAGGATGACCTTGTAAACGAGTCTTAGTTGTTATTTGAGTTTTTTTGGATTATTTTGGGAGTATGAGCTTGTTTATAATATCTTATGGGATTCTTGGATATTATTTGATAATTGAACTTATGAAATGAATAATTATGGGATACTCAATTTGTAGAATTGTGAAAGTGAGTCTTGGGACTCGGTTATGATTATTAGGAAAAGAATGGGCATTGCTTTCAAATAAATGGCATGATTTTGAGATGGAAATGTTATGCATATGAATTAAATGGTTTATTGAAATGCACTTTATATGTAATAGTCGAAGTTATTATTTTGTAAAGTATTTGTGATATATTTGTGGATTTGATATATTCGAGTGTCTGGGAGTTTATATATATAATATTTGAGAAAACACTATCTTTGGTACTTCCCCGGTTATGGGTTTTATGTTTGTGAGTCATTTGTCTACTATGAATGTGTATTTTGTTTTGAGAAAATTGAACTAAGGATGAGAATATTATTTACATAATATTTATATAAGGATTACGAACTCCACCATCATACGTACCTCCCCCTTGGATGATGATATTTGGAGACAGTGGATATGGACACTGGGATAATTGGAAATTGATATATGGATGTTTTGGATATACTATTCACACACATGCCGGGTTTCGGGCGTGTGGGCTTTATTGGTCATGGATCCCGGAATTGTGGGATGCCGGAAAAATTGTGGACATGGTATGGATATGACGGAACCCGGGGCATACCTTAACGAGGTGCTGCTGTAGACCCTTAACGGGGTAGTCCGCGCGCGTAGGACGGTTCCAGGCGTACGGGTCTTGAGGATTCGTCCGTACGTGCTGGGTTAGAGTGTCAGTCCCCCAGTTGGACGACTCATCCCTAGCCACATGGACATTTGAGGGCCGGATAAGTGTGAGCTAGTCAACAATCCCCTGTTGGATTGTTTCCCCCAGTACATGATGTGCATCATCATATGTACCTCCCATTGGATATTGATATATGGAAATTATGGATATGGTCTGGATATGATGGAAACCCGGGGCATACCTTAACGGGGTGTCGCTGTAGACCCTTAATTGGGTAGTCTGCGCGCGTAGGACTGTTTCAGACGTACGGGTCTTGATTCTTCGTCCGTACGGGCTGGTTGAGTTTAGTCCCCCAGTTGGACGGCTCGTCCCTAGCCACATGGACATTTGAGGGCCGGATAAGTGTGAGCTAGTCAACAATCCCCAGTTGGATTGTTTCCCCTGGTACAAAATGATGGTGAGAGGTTGGTGTTATTATATTACATATATGTATATGTGGTTTTGATTCTAGTTTGAGGTTTGTGAGGTTGTACATGTATAAACGTATAAGCCCTGGATTCGGGCAGTGTTGTATAGCATCATACGCCTTGGATAGGGTATGGTTGCGGGATTGAATTGTTATAAAGAAAGAGATTGAGAATGGGTTCATTGTGTTTTTGTCAGTCTTGGAATTTGTGATAGATCTGAAAGGTATAGTTGGTTCGGGGGTAAATAATTGTTTTTTTTAACAGAGTAGTGACTATTGAGATGAGAACTACGTGTGGCTTGATCCCTTGTCCAAGGGTACGTAGGCAGCCTGGGGTCTCACCAGGTGCAGCCGCGGAATATTATTGCGTTTAAAAAGGTTTGATTGATTCTGAATGTAATCGGATTTTTGATGTGGTTAATGGATTTGAATCCGGTTAAATGATGGTTTGGGAGTAATCGTATAATTGTTTGAGATCATTAATTGTTTGGTTTATGCATTGTTCGACTTAAGAACTTTGCTGGTTTTGTTTCGAACCATTTGAAGGCCGGAGGCCGTTTATGTGAATTGCATGAGATTATATTGTGCGTGCTGCCTGTTGGGATTTTAAAAATGTGAATTTTGTGCAGGTTGAAATTTGGGGAATGTTCAATTTACAGGGGAGACTCTGCCGAATTTTCGGTGGAAAGTCTCGTGCCCTTATTTCTTTTTGAGAAAAGAGGATATAGTTTTAGTGAGTGGGCCTGACATCGGGGTGATGTCGGGGTTTCCACAGGATTCGTCTCGGGTTTCGAGGAATTCGAGGCGGGTCCTGTCAGTTAGTCTGAAATTGGTTTAGGGTTTATGGGTTTCTGCTGTGATGGATGTTAGAACTGGTGCTTAGTTTTTCTTAATTTTGTGTTGAAGAGGTATATTTCAGTGGTATGTTTTACTATGTTTTAAGATGGTAATTGCATTTTGCTGCATATTTGGATGTAATTTTTGGCCATTGAAGAGTGACTGTAATTGAAGTAGTCACCCTTGCTATGTTGAAATTGGACTTCAATTTAAGATAAAAATCATTTAGTTTAATCCATGGATATGGAGTGAGGTGGGAAAGGGTTGTTGGGGCTAAACCTGAACAAAAAGTGTTGGCTTAATTATATTTCCGATGGCACGACAATTTTTGTGATTCTACACTGTAAAGCAATATAAACTGTGTCACAACCAAAATGAAAAATGAAAAATAAGGGTCAATTTCACTTTTTGGTCCTCCAAGTACAGCTTGGTTTAAAAGCAAGAGCACCCATATAGAGACTGTTGGTAACCTCTGGTTCAGTAAGAGCACCCATATATTAGGTTGTTCTCTCTTCTTCATATGTGTGTGTTGTGTGTCTTCGTCATGTACATTGTACGGTGCTACTCAATTAGAGTCAACTTGCTAAGCATATTGAATCTAGCCATCCAAAGATGGGTCGCACTTGGATTATTGACTTGGAAACCAAACTGAACATTTTGGTGGTCTTGGATTTCCCTGATTGCCATGCTTTGTAAGATGTAGGTGATGCTTCTGTTTTAACACAAAGTTTTGTTTCATAAATTTGGCTCAAGTTCGGGGTCATGCTATTGGGTTGAGAACTCTCCCACACAGTGCAGCAATAACTACTGTGGATTGGCACCCAACTTTGCCTCTATTCGTAACAGGATCAGCTGATAACTCTGTCCGAGTCACATCTATGTCATAAAGGTTTCTGATTTGATCTCTTTGTTCTTGGTGTGCTTGAGGTTGAATAAATTTCACTCCGGTTTGTTTGAACATGTTTCACTCTGGCTTTCATCTGAGCAGGCTGTCTTGTATTCTTATGTAGGTGTAAATCATTGAACAGTTTGTTTTATAGAGCATAGCCATTCTTTGAAAGTTTGGGCATGTCCGTGTTGTGTGGCGTTATCTATCTGCTTCATGCTTCGCATAAAAATAAAAGATGGAAGTTTAGGGCCCGTTTCGATACTAAGATTTGAATTTGATATCTATGGATTATAAATATGTGCATTTCAAATTTATAAATTTGAAATCAACATGTTTGGTTTACATATTTTACAACAAGAATTTCAGTCAAGGATTTCAAATGTTTGAAGAATCGCTAGGCAGTAAGTGGGCGGCATGCAGGGAATTGGGGCCTAGGCGGGCGCCTAGGTGTTTCATTTTTTTTATAATTATTTTGTATTAGAAATTTATACCAAAATCATGCAAAATAAAAGGATTTATAAAAGAAAACTGTAACATTTTCTGACCTCTATATTATCTGACTTTACTTTTTCCTATGTATCTCTGACTCTGTTTTTTCCCTCAGGCTGGATTAGCTCTTGGAGAGTTGCGAAAGGAAAATAATTCCTAAGAAGCCTTTGGCCAGCAACTAATCCACCTTCAAGTCAAGAACATCTTTTACATCCTCAACTTTTACAGAAGCCTCTCCACCCATTCCTTGCTCGAGGGTATTTTGACGATGTAGGAGTGTAAAATGTGATTCCATTAAGGACGTCGTGTCCTTTTTGTAATATGTTGTAGATTATGAATATATAGTGGGAATGTGGAATGAAATTATAGTGGGAATGTGGAGTTTTTGTATTGCCATTGTATTGCTCCCCTATTGCATTTGTATTGTCATCGTATTGCCATTGTAGTGTTGTGGTATTGCCTGGTTATTGCACTTATATTTGTTTCTTATCACCTGTTTTTTCAAGTCTGTCTTGTGAAGGAACTTATAAGGATATTTTGTAAAAGAAAACGCTTGATTGTATTAGTTTATTTTGTAAAGGAAAATGTCAGATCATTATTCATTATCATATAAATAAGGTACAACAAGCACCGTATATGTATCTCTTCAATATGATTGATTCATGTTCAACTATTAGTGTAAGAATGCGATTCCATTAAGGTGTAAGAATGTGATTCCATTATTGATTTTTATTGATTATTGATTATTGTAAGAATGTGATTCCATTAAGGACGTCACGTTCTTTTTATAAATCAAACTCATAGTTGCTTTCCCTGCAACAAATTATATTAATTAAGAAAACCAACCAAAAAGCAATAAACAAAAACAATACGAAAGTAATGGCACGTAGATTATGAAGTGGTAACAGACATGCAATACAAAGCAATACGATAGCAATAAACAAGCAATAAAGTGGCAATAGAAAAGCAATCAAAACGCAATACAAATACAATAAACAAGTTGGGTGTGACTTTTCTTTTTCTTGTGCAATCTGAAAAGAAAAGGGGAAAGAAACAGAAATTGTCAAGACAAAACTGCATAAAAAAAACAGAAAATGATTATATCAAACATTTCCCCTTTCATTTTTCCTGGCAATGATATATACCCTATGAAATTGGAGACATTGTTGACACTGAAAGTAGCTGAGGCATGCATCATTTTGCAAACACAATGATGAGATTGAGATATGATGCACATTTCACAATTTCCACCTTATTATAATGGAATTTTAAATTATAGATACAAAATTCTATACTGATAATGATAACCACCCCAAGCTAAGGACGGCTCGGCATAAATTAATACAACTTCAGTCAGACTATGGCATTATATATATCCCTTGAAATACAATATACAAATTGCTGGATCAAAGAAGAGTAACAAAATTTTGATTCCAAATCCAACATTTCAGTACAATGCTGGAGGAAGTTGCAACAAATTGATGACTATAAGTCTGCGTCCATCTTGAAGATGAAATTCTTTCCACCATCTTGGAGGAAAAAAGAAATTGATGACTATAGTCACCCACCCTTCTCTAAAAAAAGTTCTTCTTTCCTCTGTAGGGAAAAAGAAAGAAAAACCAAGATCAAGATCAATTGTCCTCCAAAAATATCGCTTAATTATGAAGGAACAAAACTTTGTGTCTTGGTTACTGCAGATGTATTCTGAGGGCCAACCGTCTCCCATTCATCTTCTTCTGCAGAAGATACTAGAGATGATTTGAGTCTATTAATACTCAAAGGCTGTCCTTCAAGCTTAAGTAATTCATCATGCATCTGATCCATAATGAAGCTAAGGAACTCCTGAGCACCATCTTGTCTGAAAAACAAAAATAGTTTCACTAGGCAACTTAAAATAGAAAGTAGAATATAGACATGCCGACATAAATATTTACACTAGACAGAGAAGAAACTAAACAATGCAAATTTAACCCTTTGGTGATTACTCTTGAGGTGTTCTAGGTTTCTTCTTTCCTTGGTCCATGAAAATAATGGTGAACTTAGAATAGTACAAAAGATTGTTAATCTATTTGTTACAACATTTGACCGATCACAAGTTAACTTCTAAAATATCTCAGTCTAACCCATTATTTCACATTAAATGGGTTGCAACAGGTGTAATAAACCACAAACAGAGAAATAAATTGGAAAAAAGTGTAACATGTTTTCAGAAAATAAACAATTTAAGTGGAGACACTGTAACAGCAGACATTTTAGTCATGAGCTATGTCAGGCAGTGGCACTTTTTCAAGCCATCAGACAAATTGTAAAGCATGAGAATTATCAATCAAGCCTAATAATACTGAAGGAAAACCTTACCTATCAATACAAGACTTGTGAAAATCACAAAGTAACAAAATTGCACTACATGTCTGACCTTTCTTGTTTATTTGGAAATAGTGAAAAGATATTAATATAAGGAAAGAAAGGAAACAGTGCATAAGTGATTTAAAAGAAAAAAAGTGGCAGGGAATGACAACTTTTGTGACTACAAATAGATGCATGTGTCTAAATCTTTTTGCAATGATCGTGCCTTACAAAAACAGAGTTCTTTTTCTCTAAACAAAAATATCTTAAAAGAAAGGAAAGAAGGAAATGAGGAAATGGAGTAACAATTTCACAGCAATTTTTTAAAGAAACAATGAGATTGACAATGATTATGGTTCCAAAACAATACCAGACATTAAATTAACACATAAATGTTGAGAAAAATACGAAGAGCAGAGAGAGAGAGAGAGATATCATAAATAATACTTTAGCCAAGAATAATCTCAACTCCTACACAAATCACAAGCAGAAAGAAAAATGATATTAACATATATTCCTATTAAATTACAGTAACATATCAATAAAACACCAAAAAAAAATCAATATAACAGCAATACCATAGCAATACAAAAGCAATACCACTACAATACAACCGCAATAAAATCACAATACGATTGCAAATAGCAAATCAACAATGCTACCTCACTATGATATAATCATAACAAGTTCATAGAAAATCCCAATACCAATTGCAAGAATCAATCGACAAAGAACAAACACATTTTTTGTTTCAGACAAACAAAATCAATCCCAATACTTCACTTTCTACACAAAATATAGGCGAAATCAATCACAATTCCAATTTCAGTAATCAAATTCAATTTAACATAAAAACTTACATATTTCCAACAATTCATTTTCTGCAGAAGCTGTTCTTGAAGAGGGCATGTAAACCCTGACTTCAAAACCCCCCAAAATTGGACCAAAATGCTCAAACAATGGCCACCTAATGCCAAGACATGCTCTCATATACTCTCGTTCAGACTAACCCCTAACCCAATTTCAGAGAAACCCCTAAATTGTAAACCAATTTCAGATAATTGCCTAAACCCTAAACCATTTCTAAGAAACACCTAAATCAATTTCGAAGAAACACCTAAACCAATTTCATACAAACACATAAACCCTAAACCAACTTCAGACTAAGAAAATGACGATGAACAGTACCTTTTCGAGGTGAATGATGGAGCTAAGCTTTGATGAACACATACGGCTGAGGGAGGAAGAGCACTACGTCAGATAGAGAGAGAGAGGTACACGAGAGAGAGAGATGCGCAAGAGAGACTGAGAGCCGCACGCGATAGAGAAAGAGCAAAGAGAGAGAGACCGGAGCGAAGAGAGAGATCGGAGCGAAGAGAGAAAGAGAGAGCTGAGAGAGACGTCAATTTCAGAAAAAAGTGATATTTGGCAATACTGGACACTAAATATATATTTATAGGTGGTATTTGCAAAAATTTTGGGGAGCCTTGGTATTTCCACTTAAACTAAAAACCGTGGCATTGAAGGCTATTTCCCATTTATTTAACCTAGCATGTAAGGCCAAATTATATATTTATATATATATATATATATATATAATAAAAATTTAATATTACTAACAAATAATATTTTGCAGATTATTAACCTCCTACCTTATTGTCGTTCTTCCATGTCTCCTGAAGAAGCAAGAGAGTACAACAATATCTTGGTTGACGCCCTTAATGAAGATGAGACTGCTTTCTCCAACGACTTTTATGATTTTGCGTTGGTGCCTACCACTACACGCAACATGGTTCTTGGCCCCTATTTCTACGGCCGTATGCCCAGCTCTGTTGTTAAAGTTATGCGACCGCAACAGAAAGACATTTGTTTGCTCGAAAAATACCTTAATTGGCAAGGTTGGGATCGGCCCAAGCTTATGAGGGGTTGGCCTACTTCAGGACCGGAAAAATGAAACAAGTGGCTTGATCGATTGTCAAGCTTGTGCAATATGCAATGGAGGGAGGAGGGCGTCTATGATGCAATCATGCTTTGTAGGTCCAGTTTCACATGCGACCGTAATCTTGTTGCAGCCGGTCTTTGTTTTTGGTCGCCTTCTACCAATACCATGAAGTTAAGATTTGGGATGATGACCCCAACTCTTCTTGACTTAGCTGCCATGGCAGGTTTTCGACCATGTGGTGGTGAAGTAAGTGCTTTATCTCCATCAAAATGTGAGGTTGATTTTGGTTTTACCAAGAAGAACAAAAGCTACAAAGTTTTCATGGAAGCTAATGCTCAAGAAACAGGGCCACTCACACATAAAGAACATACAGCTTTTCTCATGATTTGGCTATGCAAATATGTCTTCTGCATGGCGTCGGGACAAGTTACCTTAGAAGTTCAACCTTTGGCAGAAGCACTAGCAAAAGGCCATCGGTTGGCCCTTGGGCCAATGGTGTTGGCGTATTTATACCGAGGTCTCTACAATATGGTGTCACTCAACCCAATGAATTGCAATACCACAGGGCCGATTTGGTTGTTTCAATTGTGGCTTCAAGTATACTTTCCAGATGTACGGCCAGCTCATGATCTGTTTGCTCCTAATTCTCTTATTGGAGTAAACCTTTTGTCTCTTCCTCTTTCCGGCCTCAAAGTCGAAGATTACTTTAAAATTTTATATAACTGTGAAGGCCATTCTCCAGACGAATTTTCTGTTTGTCTAGATCGAGAATTTCCATCTTATCTTGGGCTGAAACTAAGTTCTCCTTCCCCAGCCGATAACGGCCGAGATGCCTTTCGTAGAAGCCTTTGGGCTAACATTTTATTGAGTAGAGACTTACACCTTGGCCTGTCAGTGGATACGCATGCCAACTACCCATGCGGGGTTGAGGTTTATTTTCCTTCTGCAACCGGTCGTCAATTGGGTTTTACTCAAGCTATCCCTCTTCCGATCACAGAGTCTTGCAATATGGGTACATCCCACAGAGCTAAGTTCAAAACAAAAGCTGAATGCAATGCAGTTTCTGCAGACAGCAAGAAAGTGCGAACAACCTTTAACATGCATATTCGGGATGCCAACTTTAATTCCACGACCCACTTTGATACTTGGTGGAAACACGTCACCCGTGACTGGTTTACATCGGCTGCGGATATTGTTTTTGCCAAGCTTTTTCAGAAATGGCCGTCGACAATTAAGGATGCTACGTCCTGCAACTCGGTCAGCGAAACAGGTATGTGCTATTCATGGCTGCAAGATTGATTTTCAACTGCTCATATAATTATAATGATTCTCAACAATTTTTACTGCAGGTAATGTGGCCAAAGAGATCAGTTCTGCTTCACCAGCATTACCAAAGAAAAAACTACTCCTCAAGCGAAACCATTCAACCATGACTGGTAACATCCTCACTTCTCTTAAAGCATTTTGTTCTCAAGCTTTGTAATCATTTTCATGATTTGGATTTAAACCAGGAGGTTCATCCGGCCATGGTCAGGCCGCTACTTCGGCCAAGCCTAAAGCAGTCTCAAGGCCTAAATCTCTTGTCATTCGCAGTATGTCACTATCGCTTCTCCCCTAACTTCTTTTCCTTGGCTGTGCAATAACATCATGATTTTGCTTGACTTGTAGCTGGCCGAAAAATTAGCATGACGTACGAGTCAAGTAATGATGAAGATGATGAAGAAATAGCAAAAGCTCCAACAAAACGGGCCAAGAAAGATCCCATCGTTGAGGTACTCTTACTAAGAAATTATGTTATCGTTTTTATAATATTCTTGCACGGGCTAACCATTATTTTTGTAGGATCTACCTGACCTTTCCTCTCCTGGCCATTCTCAAGAAATCATAGGTTTTGAGACCGAAGATCAATTTGATTTGCCGGTCGATAACACTGTCAGAGTCGAGGCTTTATGTGAGCAACCAAATGATGTGGAGTGGGTGGAGATGAGGATTGAAGGTGAAATGTAATGAAACGAAGAACACGTGCGTAAAGTAAAAGGTGCTTGAATTTAAATATAATTAAAAGACAAGTGCGGAAAGTAAAGTGCTTAAAAATAAATAATTTAAAGACGAGTGCGTAATTTAAAGTGCGTAAAATAAAGAATGTAAAGACGATTGCGTAATGTAAATTGCATAAAATAAATAATTGAAATGCGAGTGCGTAAAGTAAATTGCATAAATTAAATAATTGAAATGGAAGTTCGTAAAGTAAATTGCATAAATTAAATAATTGAGATGCGAGTGCGTAAAGTAAAGGGCGGAAAGTAAACTAGATTACGAAGAACATTAAAGATAACATGAATTGAAATTGTTGTAATTAAAATAGAATTGAAAAACAAGAACAAGAATGTAAAGGCATAATTGAAATTTACGGAAACTAGAGCGGAAAAAGTAAGAACTAGGCTATGGCTACGTTATGCTACTCCTAGGATAGAAATTGAAGAGAATGTAAAATGACAAGTTGTGTGTTGTGTCGGGGGTCTTTTCTCTCTTCCATAAGCTTGGTATTTATAGGGGCTTCGGTGCGTCTCAATTTGGTCGGTTATCAATTGGCCTTCAAATCAATCATAATTGCTCCAGAATATCTTCAATCCCTTGTCTCATGTATGTGATTTAATATGAGTAATAATATTTGATTTGATTTTCCTTCCATCTTGAGCTCTCCCACAATAACTTCGGTTGACCATCACTCTGGCATAATTCCTTCTGTATTTGAATTGTAACCTATGAGAAAATCTTCCTACGGATTATCTCTCTCCTTATTTAAACATTGGCTAATTTCGTGTATTCGACCGCTTTTAGTCATTCGATCGTATCTACCCTTTCGGCCGCTTTTAGTCATTCGACCGTATCTACACTTTCGGCCGCTTTTAGTCATTCGACCGTATCTACACTTTCAGCCGCATATAGGCTTTCGACCACTTTTATGCTCTCGGCCGTATTGATATGCTCGACCAGATTAATGTATGCAGCCACATGTAGATATTCGGCCACCTTTATGATTTTGGGCTTCCATCCGACCTTATTGATTAGGCCCACTGATTGGGCCCAATGTTAATTTAATTGTCGGATCTTGGGCCTGACCCGGTCAAATTTCAACCAGGCCTAAACATTGCCCCCTAGTTTTTATGAATTTTGTCGCAAGCTAAGTTTATGAAAACTTAAATTTAGTTTCTTCTTTACGAACACACGGCCGGTTCAGAACTTTACTCTTATATCGGCCTCTAGATGATCTTGAACTTTTAAACTATTATTTCCGTATTATTGCCGAAGCAATCCGGCTGTGATAGTTTAATTAACTATTTTCATGCGACTGCACTCTTCCTTCTTTGAGTACAAATATTGTCTTTTGTGGCCGTTATTGATCGGCCCAATTTTATTACTAGTTTTTTAGAACTAGCGAACCATTGATTGGTCCTTTTGCCAAACATGCTACTTCTCTTATTTGAACCATTCTCACTAGGAATGTAACCACACCATATTTTTATATATTTAACCCACTAAAGAAAATTAGCCATAATAATTGGCTATAATCATGACAATATATTTTATGGGTAGTCTCCCCCAATTAATATGATCAACCTCCTTTTGGTTCAAATAAGAAAGTAAATGCACCTTTCTTTCCTCTCCTCATGGTTTAAGATAAAATATGTGATACCCATATTATTAACCATTAATTGGCTAGGGTAAAATGGGATTTCCACTTCCCATTTGTTCACGTCAGTTTTCTTGGGGATTTTTATAACTAGCCATTAATTGGCTTTAATAATTGTTCACGTCAATGTAAAGCTGGCCATGAATTAGAGATCTTTACAATTAGCCATTAATTGGCTTTTAATAATTGTTCACGTCAATGTGAAGCTGGCCATGAATTGGCCCAAAGACTTTACAAGGCTCCAATTGTTTTCAGAACGGAAAGAATAATATGTGGATATATATATATATATATATATATATATTTATATATCTTAATATGATTCTTTAAGTCAGCCATTAATTGACTAGAATCATGGAGAAATATTATGGACAGGTAACTTCTCCCTCTTGCTTTATGAAGCCACGTAAAATAAATGCAATCTCTTTCTTCTACTTGTTCAAATAAAACTTGGCTTATTATGGGAAAGTATTTTATGTCATGCAATAAAATCTTTCTTTACTTTCCTTCAAAGCAACATAAATATCCTCCCAGTCAAACTAGGATTCCCTCCATTCTTTTATGTAAACCTCAGTGTACTAATCAATGAAGTACACCACCATTGTAAGCACCAAAAGAGTCTTCGGCTATTTTCAAGGATAAGCCACTTCTATCATCTCTTTTTCAGTTCCGTGTACACACACATATATATATTTATACATATATATAAATTATGTTTCCTTACTCACTATTTTTCCTTTGCTTTTCTGGCACACAATCAAGACTTGGAAGACCACACGCCGTTCAAGACTGTCTCTCAAATTTGTGAGTTTTTAATTTCGGCATAATACGTTGTTAAAGTATTTACCGTTGCTTTATATATGCATATAAATATATATTTCCTAGCCACACGAATATTGGCCTGTTAACACACAAGGCCATCTGAATTTTTGTCGCTGCAAGGCCATTCAGTTGCCTTTTTTTCTTCTTCGCATGCACATGGCCATTTGAATTATTTTGTGGCTGCAAAGCCATGAAGATTGTTTTGGCCGCAAGGCCACCTAGCTGGCCTCCTTTATTTATTTTTTAACATGCATGCGGTTTTGACCAATTTTGCCCAAAAGGCCATTCACTTTGGTCGTGGGGTCATTTATTTAACCTAGCATGTAAGGCCAAATTATATATTTATATATATATAATAAAAATTTAATATTACTAACAAATAATATTTTGCAGATTATTAACCTCCTACCTTATTGTCGTTCTTCCATGTCTCCTGAAGAAGCAAGAGAGTACAACAATATCTTGGTTGACGCCCTTAATGAAGATGAGACTGCTTTCTCCAATGACTTTATGATTTTGCGCCGGTGCCCTACCACTACACGCAACATGGTTCTTGGCCCCATTTCTACGGCCGTATGCCCAGTTCTATTGTTAAAGTTATGCGACCGCAAAGAAAGACATTTGTTTGCTTGGAAAATAACCTTAATTGGCAAGGTTGGGATCGGCCCAAGCTTATGAGGGTTTGCCTACTTCAGGGCCAGAAAAATGGAACAAGTGGCTTGATCGATGTAAGCTTGTGCAATGCGCAATGGAGGGAGGAGGGCATCCATGATGCAATCATGCTTTGTAAGTCCAGTTTCATATGTGACCGTAATCTTGTCGCAGTCGGTCTTTGTTTTTGGTCACCTTCTACCAATACCATGAAGTTAAGATTTGGGATGATGACCCCAACTCTTCTTGACTTAGCTGCCATGGCAGGTCTCGACCATGTGGTGGTGAAGTAAGTGCTTTATCTCCATCAAAATGTGAGGTTGATTTTGGTTTTACCACGAAGAATAAAGCTACAAAGTTTTCATGGAAGCTAATGCTCAAGAAATAGGGCCACTCACACCTAAGAACATACAGCTTTTCTCATGATTTGGCCTATGCAAATATGTCTTCTGCATGGCGTCGGACAAGTTACCTTAGAAGTTCAACCTTGGCAGAAGCACTAGCAAAAGGCCATCGGTTGGCCCTTGGGCCAATTGGTTGTTGGCATATTTATACCGAGAGTCTCTACAATATGGTGTCATTAACCTAATGAATTGCAATACCACAGGGCCGATTTGGTTGCTTCAATTGTGCTTCAAGTATACTTTCCAGAAAGTACGGCCAGCTCATGATCTGTTTGCTCCTACTTCTCTTATTGGAGTAAACCTTTTGTCTCTTCCTCTTCCGGCCTCAACGTCAAGATTGCTTTAAATTTATATAACTGTGAAGGCCGTTCTCCAGACGAATTTTCTGTTTGTCTAGACCGAGAATTTCCATCTTATCTTGGGCTGAAACTAAGTCTCCTTCCCCAGCCGATAACGTCGAGATGCCTTTCGTAGAAGCATTTGGGCTAACATTTTATTGAGTAGAGACTTACACCTTGGCCTGTCAGTGGGTACGCATGCCAACTACCCATGCGGGGTTGAAGTTTATTTTCCTTCGCAACCGGTCGTCAATGGGTTTTACTCAAGCTATCCCTCTTTCGATCACAGGTCTTGCAATAGGGTTACATCCCACAAAGCTAAGTTCAAAACAAAAGCTGAATGCAATGCAGTTTCTGCAGACAGCAAGAAAGTACGGACAACCTTTAACATGCATATTCGGGATGCCAAACTTTAATTCCACGACCCACTTGATAATTGGTGGAAAACGTCACCTGTGACTGGTTTACATTGGCTGCGGATATGTTTTGCCAAGCTTTTTCAGAAATGGCCGTCGCCAATTAAGGATGCTACGTCCTGCAACTCGGTCAGCGAAACAGGTATGTGCTATCATCTGCAAGATTGATTTTCAACTGCTCATATAATTATAATGATTCTCAACAATTTTTTACTGCAGGTAATGTGGCCAAAGAGATCAGTTCTGTTCACCAGCATTACCAAAAAAAAAACTTCTCCTCAGCGAAACCATTCAACCATGACTTGTAACATCCTCACTTCTCTTAAGCATTTGTTCTCAAGCTTTGTAATCATTTTCATGATTTGGATTAAACCAGGGAGGTTCATCCGGCCATGGTCAGGCCGCTACTTCGGCAAGCCTAAAGCAGTCTCAAGGCCTAAATCTCTTGTCATTCGCAGTATGTCACTATCACTTCTCCCCTAACTTCTTTCCTTGTCTGTGCAATAACATCATGATTTTGCTTGACTTGTAGCTGGCCGAAAAACTAGCATGACGTACGAGTCAAGTAACGATGAAGATGATGAAGAAAATAGCAAAAGCTCCAACAAAAATGGGCCAAGAAAGATCCCATCATTGAGGTACTCTTACTAAGGAATTATGTTATCGTTTTTATAATATTCTTGCACGGGCTAACCATTATTTTTGTAGGATCTACCTGACCTTTCCTCTCCCGGCCATTCTCAAGAAATCATAGGTTTTGAGACCGAAGATCAATTTGATTTGCCGGTCGATAACACTGTCATAGCTGAGATTAATGAGGCCGTTGTTGCGGCCTTAGCTGATGACCACCCAGGCAAACATGTCTCCCCTTTCAATGTGGTTGAAATAGTTAAGGATACAACGCAGGTAGACATTTTCTTAATCAAACCTCCTCCTTTATCCCTTATGGATGCTCACCCTTGATTTTTCCGGCAGGAATTTAACGTTGGGACTTCAAAAACTATAGCTTCATCACAGACTCCAGTAGAAGTTGAATTTGCTCTACCTATTCAAGACACTACCGTACTTACAACACATGAAACGAGTGTTCTACAGCCTAAAAAGGTACTTGTTTTAAAATATATATTTATATATATTATGTGAATGCTCGACGGCCATCATGTTGCTCATGTTATGCACATTTGGCAGGAAACACTCCCCTCAGCGGCTATATTGGAATCACTTCAAGGCATGAGAGATTACTTGGCTGCAGCAAAAGCTGTTACCACTTCTTCATACAACTCTTCCTTAAATATTGTGGCCAAAGCGACCGTCCAAACTATTCTTGAAAAAGACTATGCCGATGTAGCTAATGAAGCTCAACATGCTCGTCTTTGCTTGTCCATTCAAAGTCTCGTTGATGCCCATTTTTTCCCAACTGAGGACGAATCCACAATCAAAGGTTTCATGAAGCAATTGGCTGAGGGCATCCAGGCCTACAACCAAGCTGTGACAGAGTACAATGCTGGCCAAGCCTTGACTGAAAAGATTCAATCAACTAACCATATTTTGCAAGCCCACCTACATATCTGCCAAGAGGGAAAAGAAGAACTGGACAAACTAGAGGAGGAGCAGAAAAGATTGAGGCCAGAAAATCAACCAACCTAGCCAAGATTGACAATGCGGTTCAAGACTCTCGGCCACATCAGGTCGAACTAGAAAAGTTTATGCAGCAACAAGCCGATTTCCAAGAGAAGGAAGAGACGACTACAAGACCTTGATGAGTGCAAAGGGCCGAATTATGGGTTAACTCAAAACGGCCATCCAAAAGCACCTCTAAAACATGTCATGGTCCTTTTATGACCATTTTGTATTTTATAACTAGGCTGCATTTGAACCTCAAACTATTTCTCTTTTATTTAGTTGATGAACTTTTGATTTCCATCAATAAATTTCAGCCTTTATTTTAGGCTTTGGATATGACTAAATTCTTGTTTTGAAGAAAATAGTATCAAATTTTATCCACTATTTGCTTCTAAGTTTAGGCCGTAATTTCGGCTTAACACCTTTGCATTTATCTTCTTTCATAAAAATAATTTGCGGCCAAAATAATAGACTTTGGTTCGGCCGTTCTTGTATTGAGAAGAAAACTTTGACGGCCGACACTAATGTGGCCACTTTTGTCTATGAACTTTTGCAGTGCCCAAATCACTACAAGTTCTTTACTTCTTTCATTTTTTATGTAGCCATAATACTAATATGACCTTTATTGGGAATATTGTCGGCCTACTTATTTGGGTGTCGGCCGTGAAAACAATATTTTTATGGAGACCAAGGGGTGGCCACCCATGCTTAATCCAAGCTGTGAGCCCTTCTTATTCTCGGCATGGATTTCGCAATTGCGCAAGCTGTAAATTGGTGTCCAGTTACCTTGGTACGACCAAAACTGTTTTTTCCTTTTATATTGGCCGAATTTCCTTGCCCCCCAAGTCCGCTTGATTGCCGACTTGGCCTTCTGTTGGGGTCTGATAAACTTGTCCATCTCTAATTGTGGTCTAATTACGTTCGATTGGTCCCCAGCAAACCATGTTTATTATGACTGCTTCAGGTGGGTGTGTTTAGACATTTCTCTTTTTGATCTTGTTGGTCATTGATTTCAAGGATGGACGTCTCAAGTTGGGTCACATTTTGGTGTTCAACCTCGATCGCTTGTTGGATCGCATTCTCTTGGGTGGCTTTTTCTTCCTACACCAACTTGAGAGTTTTAATATGAAAGTCAATTTGAGTATTCAACTCTAAGGCCAACTCATCCACTTTTCTCTCATTCACATATTCCCGACTAACAGGTGAAACAGGTGGCCGGACTGCAACCATACCTAGATTTCCTCTTCTTCAACCAATGAGAGGTTTTCAAAAGGTAAATGGGTCGGAGTACTAAATTCCATGGCTGATTCATCCACATCCTTTTCCTTCGTATATTGTCGGCCAACCTCATTTTCCTCCACATAGGTAGGTAGAATGAGTGGCCCTATTGTAGCCATTTGATGGTTTTCCTGTTGTGGCTGAGATTTAAGATTGTGATTAAGAGGTTGCTCTTCTACCACAAGTTGCGAGGCGATTTCACGCAAACCTTGGATCAAAAGTTCGTTGGAAGCATGAAACCCATCCATCATATCTTTCACTTCAGATATTTCCTTTATGAATTTTGATGTTCTTTGTCCATGCGGTCAACATATGGCCTCTCACTTATACTAAGAACATTTTGGCCATCATAGCCATTAGGATGATTCGTTTGGTGGGAGCCATAACTAGGTTGATCATAAATATTGGCCGGATTATTTTGGCCATCTAGGTAAGTGTATTGCCCTCCAACCACCTGATTGTACTGGCCATTATAGCCATGTTAGCCATTCGCATAATTTTGATATATCATATTATTTTGGCCATGACTATTGTTTCCATGTTGGCCATTGAATTGGCTACTAGAGCTATACTGATATGTAGAATTGTATTGGCCGCCATAGCCACCTTGATTGGTTTGACCACCAAAGCCATTTGATCATTCGAACCATTTTGGTTCATAAGATCATATCCGCCAATATAGTTGTGCCCGCCATATTGGTGACCCATCCTCCAACATAGTTGTGCCCACCATATTGGCCACTAAATTGACTACTTGAGCCATATTGGTTGTTTGGTCCACCTTGATGGGTAAAATTATATTGGCCATAGTGTTGGCCAATGGATTGGCTATTCGAGCCATAAGAATCATAGCCGTTGTAGTTCATCAGCTGGTAGGAATGTTGCAATTCCTTTCGGTCGCTCATCCACTGGGCGTGCCAAATTATGTTTCCCTCTTTTCGGCCAGGTAGGCCGATTGAAGGAGTTTTTGGTCCTTCTTCTTTTTGAGTGCGGGGCGTGCCACCACCAAGCCCGAATTGGGCTGAATGGAATGTGAGTAGATGGATGTGTTGCGTCCGAGTCTGACTTTAATCAAACGATTGTTCGGCCGAGCAAGGAACCTCCTCTCGGCCTAGGTTCTTTCACTACCTCGGAGTTAAGGCTTTATGTGAGCAACCAAATGATGTGGAGTGGGTGGAGATGACGATTGAAGGTGAAATGTAATGAAACGAAGAACACGTGCGTAAAGTAAAAGGTGCTTGAATTTAAATATAATTAAAAGACAAGTGCGGAAAGTAAAGTGCGTAAAATAAATAATTTAAAACGAGTGCGTAATTTAAAGTGCGTAAAATAAAGAATGTAAAGACGATTGTGTAATGTAATTGCATATATTAAATAATTGAAATGCGAGTGCGTAAAGTAAATTGCATAAATTAAATAATTGAAATGCGAGTGCGTAAAGTAAGGGCGGAAAGTAAACTAGATTACGAAGAACAGTAAAGATAACATGAATTGAAATTATTGTAATTAAAATAGAATTGAAAAACAAGAACAAGAATGTAAAGGCATAATTGAAATCTATGGAACTAGAGCGGAAAAAATAAGAACTAGGCTATGGCTACATTATGCTACTCCTATGATAGAAATTGAAGAGAATGTAAAATGACAAGTTGTGTGTTGTGTCGGGGGGTCTTTTCTCTCTTCCATAAGCTGGTATTTATAGGGGCTTCGGTGCGTCTCAATTTGGTCGGTTATCAATTGGCCTTCAAATCAATCATAATTGCTCCAGAATATCTTCAATCCCTTGTCTCATGCATGTGATTTAATATGAGTAATAATATTTGATTTGATTTTCCTTCAATCTTGAGCTCTCCCACAATAACTTCGGTTGACCATCAATCTGGCATAATTTCTTCTGTATTTGAATTGTAACCTATGAGAAAATCCTCCTACGGATTATCTCTCTCCTTATTTAAACATTGGCTGATTTCATGTATTCAGCCGCTTTTAGTCATTCAATCGTATCTGCCCTTTCGGCCGCTTTTAGTCATCGACCGTATCTACACTTTCGGCTGCTTTTAGTCATTCGACCACTTTTATGCTCTCGGCCGTATTGATATGCTCGACCAGATTAATGTACGCAGCCACATGTAGATATTCGGCCACCTTTATGATTTTGGGCTTCCATCCGACCTTATTGATTAGGCCCACTGATTGGGCCCAATGTTAATTTAATTGTCGTATCTTGGGCCTAACCCCGGTTAATTTAATTGTCGGATCTTGGGCCTGACCCGGTCAAATTAAATTGTCGGATCTTGGGCCTGACCCGGTCAAATTCAACCAGGCCCAACAGGGAGAAAAAAGATGCTGTGATTAAAGGGTAAAAGGAAGAGAAAGAAAGGCTCAGGCACCAAAGCCATAAACAAATAAGCACAAAGAACACACAGAGATGTTTGAAAGGAGCTCAAGAGAGCAAATAGAAAGAGAGCTAGGTCATTGGAAAAAGAAAAAAAGGAAAAACAAAGGAGTGACCCACCGAAAAGAGAGATAGGAGTGGGGTTAGTGGTGGTGGATAGGGAATAAGAATCAGAAAAAAGGAAAACAATGACAAAATAGAGTGTTTGAGGAAAAAGATGAAGAGATAGCAAAGAAAAGATTTATATATATATATTAATGGAGAAATGGGTAGACAGAAAAACTTTGATACCACCAAAACGTTAGGCACAAATGTGGTGTGCCTGAGAACGAAGAGATGAGGAGAAGCACTCTTCACGTGGGTAACACAGAGAAAAGTGAAAGGCAACAAGGGACAAGAAATATAACCAGAAAAAAATGGTATGTGGAAATAGAGTGGAAGATATAATTTAAGGAAATAAAGGGGAATAAAATAAGAAGTATGGGATAGGTGGTGAGAAAAGAAACCATAAAAAAGAATAAGAATAAGAAAACACAAGATGTTGGCGTCAGAGAGAGAAGTAGTCATATTGGAAAGGTAAAAAGGTAGACAAGATAGAAATAAGACACGAAAAGAAGAGCAATTGGAAGAAGAGAGGATAAGAAAAAATAATTAAAGAGGCACAAGTAAAAGAGAGAACGCACGCTGTTAAGCATGGGAAATGGAGCATGTTGCAAATTTTAAAAAGAGCGGAAGAAAAGAAGTGGCTCGAAAAAAAGAATAAAGAGAAGTGGTTTCATAGGTGTACAGAGACCAGAAATGAAAGAGAACAAAATAGAGAGAAGAAACCGGAAGGTCAGCTCATAGGAAAAATAGAAAGAAAAGAAAGGAAAACCAGACTGCCACATAGAGAGCAAATAGGGAAGAGAAATCCCAATGAAAGAAACTCAAAACACAGAGAAGAGCTCATACGGGAGCTAAACAAAGAGAGATTGCTCAAAACGTAGAAAATGAAGGGGCTGCTTGGTGTCAGCAGATAAGTGGCCAATCGAGCCAAAAGAAGGATAGATGGCGGCTGTGCAAGGCAACAGCAGCAGTGTAGCTCGGTAGGGACAAAGACAAAGGCCGGCTGGAGAAGGCTTGGCGAACGGTGACGAGGCTCGCGGAGGAAAACGACGGCTCAGTGAGCAGTGACGAGGCTCACGGAGGAAAGAGATTAGGCCCTCAATGGCCAAGGGGCGTGTTGCCCATACATTTAAAAGAGAGGCTTGGCTGTGAACGCAAGATAAGGAATATGAACGAACGCCAACGACTCTCAATTTGGTAGAGGATCTTAAGAATTAGCCATTAGGCTCTGATACCATGCTAAAATATGAGAAGCTAGAATATGAGAATATAGGAGTACATGAGAATGAGAGAAGATAATTTTCTGGTTTTTCAACTTGATTGATTCTATTACTTACAACATATTTATACAAGTCCTACAACTACAAACAAGAAAACAAGGTTTCCATGAAACAAGGAAACAATGTTCCCATAAAACATGGAAATAATGTTCCCATAAAACAAGGAAACATAGCTTTAGCTAACAAGTTCTTGTTTGACAGGTAAGTAAAATGGCATGTCTTGGACTCGGGCTACGGTGGAAATCCCGCGGCCGGTACATGAGAAAATAAAATAAAATAAAAAGGGACGAAACATGGTTTAAAATAAACTTATCTTATAAAAATAGTTCAAAAATCTTACAAGTGTACCAAAAATAAATAAAGCTCTAGCACTCTCATCTAATTCAACCTCAGCTGGTTTAGTCTTTGTCTTGCCCACTAAATCAATTGAAAAATAAACAAGGTAAGGGATGAGCAATCACCGCTGAGTAAGTAGATTATGTAAATGTTAGTCAAGCAATGTCGTTTTACACATTCTAGAAAATATTATAAACATATACACCATTCCAGATCATATCACATTATTACTTCATATCTTGGTTATCCTTCATGTCATGTAACCAAGGTCTAAAATATCGGTGGTATCGGAAATATCGGAAGTCCAAAAACACAGAAATATCGAAGGAAATATTGGGATATTATCGGTATTGGTAAAAATTGAATAAAACCACGGCAATTGTAAGAAAACTTAGAAATTTTTATTGAAACTTTGCAGGATGTTTATTTAGTTAATTATCTATTAGTTTATCACAAAAATGGGAAGGAAATGCATTGCATGATGGATTTAACTTATTTAAGTTGATTATATAGCGAGCTGGCAAACATTGTAAGTGTAGAAAATATGTAGTAATTAATGAAAGAAGATTAAACACACCATAATCATTTATATATATGAATAACTACAATATTTTACACTTTATACATTGCATGGTAAGATACATGAGTAATTTAGTACCACATAGAGTTCCTATGAGTTTCAAATTTTCACTATCTTCATCATCTCTATGTGTAGAGTAAGTATATTTTGAAGAGTTGTCATCAAATGATAAATCCCCAAAATAGTTTTGCATGTAATTGTTAACATGCCACCAATATGGATCCGAGATTCGTTGACGTTGTCAACAAGCAAAATCATTTGAAGATTGAGTCTCGGATTCTTTCATGAGTCGCTTGATTCTATTCCAACAAGAATGAGATATGAGGTTAGGGAAATGGTTGGTTGTGAGTCTATTTTCACAAAAACATAAGTAATACGGTGGTTAAGGTGTTGAAGGAGTAAAATGGGAGGGGTTCGAATTCCTCTATGCGCAACAGGGAGGCTTTTCAAAAAATTTCATGTATTTTTTCAGTTTCATATCGGGATATTATCGATAATATCTCGATATATTGCCCAAATCATTCATAAAAAATGCTAAATTTATCTCCTCGATATTATCCGGATAATATCGGGGATAATATCGATATATGAACGATAAACCATGGTTAGTTGCTAAACATCAACCCCCCAAAAATCAGATATTATCGGGATAATATCCGGGGATAATATCGATATTTAATACCTTGCATCATGTAACCCACCACGTGACCCCTCACACTATACGTCCCTTGTGTGTTACATCTATCCCTCGAATACCCCAACACTGAGTCTCATGTTCATGAATAACACATAGTACTTCACAAACTATTCCAATCAAATTCTATATACATATATATATATATATATATATATATATATATATATAAGAGGAGAGAGAGAGGAGAGAGAGAGAGAGAGAGAGAGAAAGAGAGATCCCTCAAATAAGCTTATTTGAGGGACACCCTTGTAGGGCCCACTCTGCATCATATTCTATTAATCCAAACCGTCTATTTTTTAGATAATCATTCAAAGATCATCTCTACACAAAAAAAAACCTTGAATCCGATATCATTTGACCACTCAATTTAGTTATTGAAATTTTAGTACTTTCTTGAAGCACCGTGTTCATTGATTTTGTAGGACACAATTGGATGTCGAAACGATTTCTGATTTGTAATTTTTTGCAAGGATGATCTATGAATGTAGATTTAAAAAATAGATTATTTGGATCGTTGAAAAAATTTCGTAGGAAACCCTAAAGGGTGTCCCTCAATAGAAGGCGACTGTATATATATATATAATGTGAAAGATTGCACCAAATTAGACATGCTAGATTTGAAATAGAGAGATATTTAGAAATAAAACAAATCCATGATAATTCATAGTTTTCATATTTATCACAAAATAAGAAGTTTTAGAATACATTACATAAACCACTCACCTCGACAACGAAAAACCTAAAGAAATGGCAAAACAACCCATCACCAATCTCCAGGGAATTTCCTAACTACTATTTCTCTCTCTCTCTCTCTCTCTCTCTCTTATTCCTAAGCAGTTACTCCCATCTGCATGTATGTCGACTCATTTTGGAACTCTCTAATAATTCTTACTTTCTTTCATCTTTTTCCTCTTATTTTCATGCAAAACTGTGAGGCAATTGATGATATGCTGAACTCCAACATTAGCCAATTGTCCTTCACGTAAACAGCTCCTACTGGGAAAGCCAGGCTCAAGCTTGATGCATGTAACATTGATGCCAACACAAACGCTTAAAGCCACCTCCTACTAAAGCAACATCACCTCATGCTTCTTGGATAACTCTTACCAAATGTCTCTTTTAAGCACTACCCAAAAAAAAAAAGGCTAATAGGCAGCGGGGAAAAAACCGATGCCTTTTACTGTAAACAAACATCGGTTACTTCAACCCAATTGATGCTTAATGATCTTAAAGTTTTGACTTGCTTCCAAATTACGTTGACTTCCAATGTCTTTGTCGATAACAGCAACGACTCTCTTTGTGTACCACTGATGCCTTTTTATAATAATCACTTCACTTGTGTGTTTCAATTTCCTATGTCTATAACAGTTTTTGCATCGGTTTTCCTTAAGCATAGCTTTATTTATAGTTCTGATGCCTATTATGGACAACCACTTCCCGATGTCTTTAAGGTATTTAGCATTGGTTATTTTCACATTGTAGTGCCTAACTGTTATGAGCATCGTTTTCTTCATATTTGCGATGCCTTTTAAGGAGAATTACTTCACCTCATATTTTATTGATGCCTTTAAGGTATTTAACATCGGTTATTTTTCACTCTTTGTAGTGTTTGACTTTTATGAGGATCGATTTCTTTGCAGTGCCCTTGACAAGAACCAATAGATTCAGCAGTAATACGAACGTCATATATTTAATAAATTGCTAAATGTTATAATAAATACGATCTAAGCATAAAACTAACTAAATGTAACTCAAATTTTATTCAATGACCTCAAAGCAATTACATTGGTCTCATATACGATAGTTTCTCTGTCTACATCTTTTTTTCTTCTTATAACTACATTACACTTCCTCAAACTAAA
This sequence comes from Prunus yedoensis, assembly GCA_005406145.1. Taxonomy (NCBI): domain Eukaryota; kingdom Viridiplantae; phylum Streptophyta; class Magnoliopsida; order Rosales; family Rosaceae; genus Prunus; species Prunus yedoensis. The sequence continues at coordinate 107,525 of BJCG01000256.1, forward strand.
TGCAAACTTAAACCAAATTACATGGTCTCCTAAAGTGCAGTTTCTTCTAGCTGAAGCACCACCTCTACCATTTTCCTCAAGAACATTGGTGTAAATTCGTAGTTTCCATGAATTTCTATATATTATATGAAAAACCAAAAAGAGTTTAGGCAAAACCAAAAACTGATAGATCTAAAGGAATTAATATTGAGGTAGATAAAGAGGTAGATGAAGAGGTAGACGAGGTAGAACTCCCAAGGGTCTAGTAAATGCCCTCTTCATATGCACATTCTCTTCATGACTAAGCTTCTTCCATGTACAATTACTCATATAGAGTTTATTTGGAGGGAATAACTCAAAACTAGTCACTTGTCGTTTTCTTATTGGTTCTTAGTGTGTTAAAAAATTTCCAAAACCAAGTAAAAAATTAAAAGTGGCTAGTTTTGAGTTTTCCCTCCAAATAGGTTCTATATGAGTCAGAGTAACTATATAATATGTCATGCTAAAATAGGCTTATTCCTAAAGACATATATAATAATTTAATATATCATTAAATAAAATAAGAAAATCTATTAAATATTAGTCAAGAAGATAAAACAATATTGAGAACCAATAAGATAAAACAATATTTAATATTAGTCAATATTAGGTAAATGGAAACTGCAACCGTGACTGAGAGGCATCGGTTCGGAAAGAAAACTGGCGGGTCGATATCGAAAAATCACGGTCGGCTTTGAAGTTAGTTATTCTCGGTCGGCATCAGTATTTTAGTTGGTTTTGCCTAGCCCTATAAGTACATATGATTTCTGCATTGTAGTCACAATTTTGGGTAAGTAAGGAAAATACTTGCCTCCTTCCCGGGAAGTAGAAACTCCTACTTTCCTTGGAAGTAGGTGTTAACATAATAAGAATCTAGAAGTTTCATGAAGCAAGAAGAGGAAGACTGAGAGAGAATTGTAACTGAGATTTTCTATTCTTTCATTAAATTAATTACAGAGTACATGGATAAGTCTGTTTTTATATTATAGACTTAACTTCGAGACTAAGTAATCAGTTTAACCACCTAACTAACATAAGA